>NQWY01002630.1:0-10916 GCA_019425655.1 Rhizophagus prolifer
CTATATACTAAATATTTGGAACATAATCCATCCAATTGTTATGCATGGATTAAATTCGCGGAGTTAGAAAGAATGTTAGGTGATTATGATAGATGCCGTGCAATATTTGAATTGGCTGTAGAACAACCCACTTTAGATATGCCAGAGTTATTATGGAAAGCATATATTGATTTTGAATTTACAGAAGAGGAATTCGAAAAGACACGTCTTTTGTACCAACGTTTGTTGGAAAAGACTGGTCATGTTAAAGTTTGGATCAGTTTTGCGCAATTTGAACTAAATGCAGATGAAGGAGACAGGCAAGGTGCATTGGAAAGAGCACGTGAAGTATTTGAGAACGCTTATAAAAGCATGAAAGAAAAAGAATTGAAAGAAGAGGTATTTAATCTCTCATAAATGATGAATTGTATATTTATTTCGCTTTCTTCATTAATATTTTAATAATCCTTAATTATTCATTAGCGCGTCTTACTTCTTGAATCATGGAAAGAATTTGAAACAAATCATGGCACTCAGGAAACACTTTCTACTGTAGAAGCTAAAATGCCTAAAGTCGTTAAGAAACGACGTAAACTTGAGGAAACTGAGGGACAGACAGGTGTTGCATGGGAAGAATACTTTGATTATATATTTCCTGACGATCAAACTCAACAACCTAATTTCAAATTATTGGCAATGGCGCATGCTTGGAGGCAACAGGTTTGTATAACCTTTTCTGTTTAAATTCTTTTTTTTCATTTGTTATAGCAACAGCAGCAGCAACAAAATCAAGAGATTCAAGAATAGCAAACAAGCGCAAATTTCTATATTTAGTATATTAAATAATATTTCGGATTTTGCATTTTTATATTTCGAAATATCCGGAGTTGAACCCTAACAAAGTTATACATTAATAGTTGGGTCAGTGTTTTCTTCAAAAAGTCGAACATTATAACTCATAAGGTACAATAAATAATCATTGACCAAATCAGCATTGATTAATTGATTAAATTTTTTTTTCATCGACTCGAGAAAATTTCTACCTAATTAAATCGTTTTTATTGCGTCGTACTTCTATTACGATTAAAAGACCATCCTTTAATGGTCATTCTTCTGTCACCAAATACCATTGATCCTTTACGTGTTGTTTGTCGTTTTTCAATAATAGGTATTTCCGTAATCGTATCACCATTAGGACTATTGGGAGGAATATTCCCACTACTGCCTTCCGAAGATTCAGATATCCGTTTAGTATATATAGAATTATTTGATATATTGCCTTGCGTACTGATAGAGTTGCGCGAGGAATTGAAAGTTGCTGCTGCTACTCGTGTTATGATTGACGAATTTGAGTTTGTAGGTGATATGGGTGATGTCTGTTCAGTGTTTGTAGGTGAATTCGTATACAAAGAAGTGACGCGGAACGGTTTGTTGGTATTTAGTGGAGGTAGGAAAAATGGAGACGGTGATATCACGGTAGATACAATTCGATTAGGTGGTGGTGTCATTACCTTTGGTTCGGCAGTTGGTTCCATATTTCTGCTCTCTGCTAATCGATTTATTTCTTCTGCGAAGTTTTTTAGAAAGACTGAAAGAATATATGTTTTAATTGTTAATAAATATTATAAAATAATTATAAACGATATTTTTAATTAGCATACATTTAACCAAAGTGTCATGCAAAGGTCGCATGTCCGTAGACACAAGACGGTCATGTATTTCCAAGCATCTATCAACAATATCAACCTATTTTTTTTAGGAAATAAAATTTTTAATGATTGTAATCAATAAAAACATCACATTTAATAGGATATTGACCTGTTCATCGATAGCTTTTTTTAGTTGATTTACAAAAATTTCTTTATCTGGATTAGATGCTAAAAAGTCATCACCAAAAAAGGCTTTTTTGTACATTGGAACACCTCCGTTAACAGGTGCATCTACCGCTCCATTTAATGACATAGATAAGGGATTTGTATTAACTTTACCAACTGCCTTGGATGATGTAAGATAAGCATTGTATTTGGCTTCTAAAATTTTCAATTCGCGATTCTTAGCATTCATAGCTAACACTGCATTTTCAATTGGCGACACTTCGGTGACAGTAACTTTAATTATTTCAGACCGACGAAGCACAGTTGGGAAATGATCTTCTGAGACCATTATGGTCTTTTCAGTCCATAAATCCAAAAATTCATTTGATGATTTTACTCCATCAGGATTTTTATTTACAGGTCTTGAAAAACTAAATGTATTTACCGAATTGTGCTCATAATATGCTCTAATAGATGAAGGAACATCTCCTTTGAAAACAGGATGATCACTGTTAGGTTCAGGCATAACAGCAGTAACTTGCAAAAATTGACCATCTCCGTAAAGAATCTCATCAGAAGGAGTACTATTTGACTTCAATAATACTGCTTGAGGGTGTTTATTTTGCATACGTTCACAAAAAGCTCCAATCTTTTCCCATTCATAACCACGATAAATAAATTGCCGATTTTGTAAACTTGCGGGAAATCCTCGACCATAAAAACCTACACGGAAGTATTCACTAAAATATCGTTCTTTCTTAATTACATTTTCATGTAGTACAGCTTGTTGCTTCAATATGTTACTGAGACGTTGATAATCATAAGTCGTATATTCGAAATGATGAGCCAATTCCTTACATATCTCAATTCCACATTCCCATGCTTTACCCTTAACAAAATAGTCCAATATTTGTATATATAACCGTTCCTTCCTATCAAAAGGTGATTGCTTTGGAAAATCCATTTCAGGTAATGCCTCAACTTCTGAACTTGGGTCCCAATCATATAAATCTGAATGTAACTTAAGAGTCAAAGCAGCTTCTACAAAGTTATGACTATGAACTTGCATCTGAACAAGTTGATGTACATATTTAATGTAAATTTGTTCTCTATCAATAGATTTTATAAATTTCATCAATTTCAGTGTACACATTATACGATCATCCTGAAATTCTTGTCCCTCTGGTAACTCACGAACACCTAATAATAGTTCCAAGAATTCGCTAAGAGAGTCTAAAAATTTCAATACCGTTTCACGTAAAGTTTCCTCAACTGCAGCATTTTCAAAAAGTCTACGTAATTGGACTATGAAATATGCTCGTGATATTTCATCTCCTTTATTCTCAGACATAAATAACCTATCTAGAGTATCAATAATGTCCGATTCCATTTGTTTAAAATCTTCATCCATCGTATATTGAGTAACAATCATACCGAATAATACAGTTATAGCAGCAGAACGTAATTCATCATGATGAGATAAACATAATTCTAAAATTGGTCCTAATAAAGTATTAATGAAACGAACTTGATATCCGCCCAATTTACCATCTTTACCATGCTCCCACCCTATAGCATCCCATAAAGTAGATAATAATTTTGCAGCTCTTCCTCGAAGGTCTCCAGCTAAACGCCATATTGCACGACGTTTCTGAGGAGTAAAATTTTCGATTACTAAATGTTTACTTGTCAATAAAGATAATAAGCAATTAAAATACTCTCTCCATAATTGTTCATTAAATGTATCTGGAACTTCTTTATCCGGAATATAATTTTTGTTCAAGGAATTTCAGAAATACTTTATGAGCCATTATATTCATGTTTAACCATGACTCCGGGAAAGCTTCATTTAAAAGTATAGATCGAGAAACTTGAAATAACAAAATCAAAAATTCTGCTGTTGCATCATGTCCTTCCCTATAATAAGTAGATAGAAAATGTTCTTTCATATGCTCCTGGGATAATAAAAACATTATTTGTAGAATAACAGCAGCTATTTCACCTAATCCTGATGAAAATGAACTCTGTAATGGGGAGAGTAAAAATTCTTTTGAATTTCTATAAGAACCCGTTGTCGATGTCGGAGCAGTTACGCCAGACAATGAGTACGACCAAGAAAATATTGCTGAAGATAATACGGCCCCACTAGATGCTGTTCGCTCTCGTTGAGGATGTATTTCATCAGCTGTTATGTGCAACTCTCGATATGACTCACATAATTTCATCATAAGTGGTAGAATAACCTTAACATTTTCAATTTCACTCTCTTTGGTTTCTTTATCATTCGTTCTTTCAATTGAGCATTGTAAACTTTCCAACATAACAGCAATAATAGTTACGCATAATCGGATACCGTCTTGCCATTGCATCCTTGCAGAGTCATTATCTCCATTTTGTTTGCTAGTTCTTTCCCATTTACCCATATGATCTGTAACCCATTCAGCCACTCCTCGTAAAAGAGTTGCGCGAGATTCTGCATTTTCAAATAAAGGTCCACGACAAAATTGAAGTATAACTAATAATTTATATGCTAATAATTTACCCTTTGGTAATCTTACGGATTCCGTGAAACGGATTGCAATTTGTACAAGATCATCGGGAGTAAAGCATTTCCTAAGATCTGTAAAAATAGAAGCGAAATGTTGCAATGCTAATGTTTGTGTTCCAATTATAGATTGAGGTGTTGTTATAGACATTAACTTATCAATACTTTTAAATAAGGAAAATAGTTCTTCTTTGAATTGTTCTTCAACATAATTACCAGACAATCCCATATTGGATTCTTTTGTTCGCTGAAGCTCGCGAGATCGCATTATTATCTTAAAAATATATTGCCAAACTTTTATAGCTGAGCGCAAATTTTGAGCATTATCTGGACTTGTTGGATTACATACAAGTCGATTCATTGAACGTATTAAGTGAGAAGATGCGGCCGCACAAGAAAAATGTTTTTCAATATATACATCAAGTACTGGCCTAAAATTCATAAATCGTCTATCAGACACTATTCCAAGGATTATAACAAGGGCATTAAATATTAAGTCATCAAGCTCTCCTTGTTGATTTCTTGTCGATACGAGTATACCAAAAAGTGCATCAAAGATATCCTGGAGAAATTTGACTATCTCTACTTCACTCACAAAAGTAAATTTCTTCAAAACCGGCATTATCTCGTTTACATCTGACATAAGCTGTTTTTCCCAATTTAATAATTTAAGGAGGATCTCATTTTGAGTGTATTTTGTAGAACATAAAAATGTCCAGATTACTACAGTATCTTTAGAAGAAGGAACCATTTTATGTGAAGAATGCGAATTTACGGACGAATGTGTTGAAGCTGTATCAGAAACTGTGGCCGTGGGAGACCATGGTGCTTTAAGGTAAACAGAAGGATTCGTCCATTGCTTATCATATTTATACAAAATAAGTGAATGTTTTCCATCACTTATAAATGCTCTGTTTTCGGAAAATAAAGGCATATAGGCGAACGCGAAAATTTTATCCTCCTTTTTATCTTTAGTTGAACGGTGTCGAAAAGTAAGAAATACATGTGCCTGTTCAAATAATTCTACTGGGATATTTAATTTAATCAATTCACCCCATACAGGATTATTTGAATGATAAAAAACCAGAGATTCGAATTGTGAAACTTTATGTTCACCAGCTCCTTGTGATATCACATTTTCCAAGGCTTCGCCTGTGTTTAACTTTACTTCAGCCGTCACTTGGACATTTTTGGCCGTTGTAGTACGACCTTGCGTAAAATCTCCTGATATAAGTTTAAGATAAATTTCATTTCTTGTGTCTCCGGGAAATACAACATCAGCAAATCCAAGACGAGATGTAATTGGAATATCTTGGAGTAACGCAGGATTTTCTTTAATAATAGTAGCGGTCTCACCGTAATATGGTTTAAGTGAGACACTAACCATTTCAGCACGTGGAGACTTTTCATACTCCTTAACATGATTATGTATAATATCCTCATGTAGGGTAGCAAATGTTGATTCTTGAACGGGTACATATATGGGCATTACATGTTCACTGAGAGTCTCCTTCTCTTTCCCTTGAAGAAGATGGGTTATTTCGAGTACGGCACAACCAAACGGCCTACGGAAAGTTTGTAGCGTTAATCTTCCATTAGATTGTGATGATTGATCAGGTTGATCCATATCTTTTGATGATTTTGAAAATAATGAAGTCACTGAACCACTCTCCTTCGTAACTTCTTTATCCTTATCAGCCAATTTCATACTTCCTGTGCGTACAATTCTGCATACAAGATAAATTTGTTCCTGAATGTCATGAGGCGAAAGATCTGTAAAAATTGTCCGAATTTTGCCAATTTTGCTCTCATCTTTTGGAACACCATTATGGTTCAATATAATGAAATATTCCTCAGTAATAAATTTTGAGTCCGCTTTTGTATATAAAGAAAAATAAAGCTCAGTATATTCCCCAGGAGCTGAAATGGAAGCAACCCAAGCTTTTAAGTCTAAAAAGACATGATAAAATTTCGGCGTATGGCTACTATTATCAGAGGTTGCTGAACCTGGATTTTGTGAATGAAAGTAATTACTGGAAGGTGCTAATGAAGAGGGACTTATAGGACTCATAAGAATTGAGTCAGATTTTGATTTATCTACATTTAAAAGCGACAATTGAGACTGCAATTGGTAAAGTCGAATAGCAGATATATTGGTCTCATCTGCTAAAAAACCTCTTTCGGGATTACGTACAATAATATCCAAATCCTGGATTAAATTTCCAGAAACTAACTTATTAATAAGCTCTTTACGTAATTTGCTTAATTCATCTTGAGATAAAGTTTGCGCTAATAATTGTCGACGTCCTTGTAATAAATTATTTATTTGATCCTTGACTGTTGTGAACATATCATATTTTCGCTCTTCCAGATATTTTGGTAAAAGACTACTCCATTCTCTTACTGTGCTAGCAATCTCATCTACTAATGGTTCAGTTTTACCACTAATTGTATCATCGCCGCATTTGAGAGACGGTAAAGGAGGTGGAGGACGATTGCTTCGTTCACCTCTCGGAGAAAAGGGAGTAGAATCGCTACTATGTGTATCATATACTTGTAATTCCAAGTCTTCTAAATATTCTTTTATATAAACATGATTCATTGGAAAAATCCCGACATAAACCTGAGGTTCCTCAGTTTGACGTAATTGAGAAACGACATAACCACGATACCAATCTCCTTGTTCCTCAAAAACGTATACTTCATCTCCTACTTCAAGAGTGACTTGATATGTTATAATCTGCGAATTTGAATTCTCAGAAGATATCGATGCTGTATCAGATGAAGCATTAGCTTCAGCAGTTTCAGGTACAGGTATTTCTTTTGGCTTTTCCGAGGGCTCTTCTTGAATATCTTCTTGAGGTCTTTCTTTTGTCGAATCAGACGAATTTGTTTGCGCCCCAGGTGTAAAAGGATAAATAGCAAACCCATATCCAAATCTAGGCAAAGGCGTCCAAACGGAAGTTGATGTCATTTTTTTTAGTTTTGAGGGTCGCAATATTATTTTCAAACGATCTACAAATAAATAATTTGCACTATTCTGATAAAAAACGTTTATAATACGATATTGCTTTGTGTTTTCGTTATATGAGAGCAATATAAGTTAGGAAATTAAAATTGTTCGAAAGAAATGATAGGAGAAATATAAAGGAGAGACTTATGTTTCGATGTTCCAACCGTTAATGAGATCTAAAAAAAAAAATAAGTAAATGCAGTTACAAAAAAGGCCTCGAAATGGATCGTATACTCCACCTGCAAAGGTGACTTGCACCGTTTTGATTCTCCTAATGGAAAAGGAGATGATGGAAATGTAAGCGTTAAAATTAACTATTCAACAAAATCAACCACACGTTAATATAGGCAGTACACGAATATACACGCTTCCACGTTTTTTGGTTTTTTTTATCATTTTTGGTAACACTATCATGTAAAACGAATATAAATTGGATTTTCCTGCATCTAGCATGTTTGTTCTTGAGTGAACTAACTATAGATTATACGTTATATTTAAAGGTATTTATTCACTCAGCAGTCAATAAATACGAATATTTAAATTTCCCATAAGAATTAAGAAAACAAATAATTCGTAAAGATGCCCGGTACTGCATCCCCCAAATCCCCAACTAATCAGTCGGAATTGTCGGTAGACTCTATTATAGACGAAAATTATTCAGATCTAAATATTAACGAAATACTTAAAGATATGGATAAGGCGGAGGGAGCATTAAATGAGCTTGATGAGAGACTTAATAATCTAAATGCTAAAATGGATGCTATGTTGGAAGAGCAAACTCCTAAGCCTGAAGATGAAAAAAAGCCAAAATTTACGGAAGAAAAGAAATAATTTTTTTAAATTCGATAATATACTAAAAGTTTATTTTATCAAAAGCGATCAAGTAATTTACCTGATAGTTTTTAGTTTAGTAATTTTTAAATTTTGTTGTTTCAGGCAAATGCAGGATCAGTACAATTCCTTGATATGCTACCTGAAACCCTTTGTCAAACATTATACCTGGGGTTTGTATAATCTACACTTACCCACTGACCAATAGATCCACCAAGAAAAAAATAAAAGCGAACCCTGAGGACGGAGGAATTATTGGTTTGATCTCTATTAAATCACAATTTTTTGAACTTTAGTTTGTCAGCTGATCATGATATAATATCGATGTCAGTCAGGTGAAATGATTTAAATGATTTGCTGTTCATTATTCAATGTGCAGTAAAACTTCTAGAGAAATTTTAGAACCATGCCAAAAGACGTCAAAGGAAAATTAAAAGCTCAAACTCGAGCTGTTGCATCAAGTGCTAGTGTAAATAATTTTTCAGTTCAAAATTCATTATGTGACCCTCCGGGTCTTATGGTTTTAAAACGTTGGAGTGAGGCCGAGTATAACGAATTAAATCCGATCACTTGGCTTAATACTATACATCAAAAGTTGAAGACACCGGCTCCTCCAATATATGCTTACACTCAAGAACTTATTGCTAACGGATTTTATTGTACTGTAGAATTTCTTGACCAAAGATTTAGGTCTCCAGAGTTAAGATTAAAGAAACAAGAAGCAAAAGAAGATGCAGCAAAAATTGCTTTGTTAACCTTAGAACAACAAATGCCAATCATTTTTAAACAAATTAAGGATGCTCTTGTTAAATCTCACACAGTTCCGAAGAAAGATGGAAGGTTCTGTAAAGGAGTAAGACAAATTGGAAAGTTGTTGCAACCTTCAGATATGATTCCCCGTTCTATTGAATGGTTAAAAAAATTTAAAGAAACGCACGTCAATGAAAGACCTTGCGTTATGCTACTTGAATTCTGCCAATATCATAAAATTGGGCAACCTGTTTATCACGTAAGACAGGAATGGATTGGAACATACTTAATGGATTGTGAAGTAAACTCGAGGAAATTTAGTTCTGAACATGTTTTCTGGGTTAAAAAAGATGCAAAGGATCATATATCTCAAATAGCTTTTGATATATTATATAACGAATTTGTTGAGAAAGAGCAAGCAGATATCAACCGAAAGATCAAGAACCAAAAGATGCGACAAGGATTGTATAAATGCGATTTTAAGGAAGATACTAAAAAAATACTGGAACCAACGCAGCCAACTCCTCTTGTAAACTATTCTCCGAATGGTTATGTTTATCCTTATGACTATACTAATTACTATATGCCAACTATGAGTAATAATATCCAAGCTGCTACGAATCTTACATATGGTCAATCATTGGGGTATCAGAATCCAAACGGTTAATTGGTTATAATCTTCAACAGGCAGTTGATGCATATGAGTGTATTAGCACCTCAACTGCTCCTTTTTTCAGCAATGTTGAAGTTAAACAAGAGACTTATGTTTCTCCAACTTCGATCGGGTGTCAAATTGGACCTCCATCAACTAATGTATCTAGTGTACCATATATTAATGCGACGAATTCTTCAACATCAATAACTCCAACAAGTGTCAATAATGGATTTCATCCATATGCTGTCCCTGCCTCATATAATAAAAATGGAACTACAAAAAAGACTTTTGTTCGACAACGTAAAAGTAAACGTTTATGTGCTGCCGCGGCTTTGCATAAACCAAAGAGAGCTCCTGAAAAGGTGATCTCTGATAAAAATGGAAGAGTTTTACGAAAGAAACATGTTACTTTGCTTCATGAACTTTGCCAAAAAAGAAATTTAGAAAAGCCTGATTTTGACTTTCATAATATATATGGAGGATATCGATGTAGTGTTACAATTAATAATCGTATTTTTACTGGAAGTAAGTTGTGTTCTAAGAAAGTAGATGCAAAAGAGGAAGTAGCCGAGATTGCATATAAATTTTACGAGAATAATGAGTAAATGGGAAGGATATGAGCTTATTGTTCTAAATTTGCAAAAAAAGGAGAAAAATATGGATCTATCATATTGATTTAATTAGATTTTATAATTATCAGTAATCATTTTTTGCAAATCATTAGTAAAATTATCTGAACAAAAGCTTGTATTCCCTCATTTATTAGTTTTATTTCCACGATCAATTTTTTTTTCCTTTTATTCCTTAAGGGTTGTATGGATGAATATACATTATATCAGGTCAGTATATGGTGGTATGCAGTTATGATGGGATGGTGATATCGTTCATTGATGTTTATGGGGACTTGCGATATATTTCTTATTCCGTTAATCATGAAAATTACAATTTCCCAATAACAATCAAACATGAACGATATTCCTTAAATATTTTATAGTTCTTTCTGGTTTTTTTTCGGGTGATGTGAATATATTTGTCAAAAATGTCATCCGGAAAAATTATATATGCACACCTACCCATCTTTCAACTTGGTTTTTTTTATCTATTATTGAGATTTTTTTATAAGGAATTGAGGATTAAATGGTCGTAAAGTTGATGAGGCTGCATGCTATAAAAAAAAATTAACATCAAATTAATCGATATAGCTCTTTAATCTTTAAACCGCTACTATTATCTCAATAATTGTTGCGGTTTAATGTGTGCTAATCTAATGTGTAATCAGTGATTTCTATACGTCATCATTAATTACAAAATACTAAATTAATTTTAAAG
>NQWY01002632.1:0-16555 GCA_019425655.1 Rhizophagus prolifer
ATTTGTGGATGTAAAATGTAATTAACCAAAAGATTAATAAATATAAAATAAAGCTTTGTAAAATCCCAGTATTCAGAAATTGAAATAAATTGTTTGGAGTACCACTATTATTAGATTAAATGTTTCTATCTTTAATTCATATAGTTTTTGCTGCCAAGATAAACTCTACAGCTCATTTTCATAATTCTATTGTTTTCATTAACTTTATATAAAGTGAGATATAAAACTATCAAATAAAAGATGTCAAAACTTGATTAATTATTATGCTAAGTAGAATTTAAATGTAGCATTGATTTTAAAATAAGGATGTTATTCTCACGACGCATACAATGTAATTATGTTTAATATTACGCATAAAAAAATTTATGATAATTGTAGAAATCACGTTAAAAAAGTGACATTTCTGATAAGTCTACATGGCGATCAAATGATCAAATGATCGCTGTGATTGACATGGACATGTTGGAATTTATAATATTATTGGAAAAAAAAATGCGTAGACTCATGTGATAAAATTAAGAACGGGGCAGGATGCTCCGATTCAGCTTATACGGTTATACCTCAATTTCGGGAATTCATTTTGCTAATTGCATTAGAAATTACCATGTCTGACTGGGGTAAGCTGTGTATGTTTCTGCTTTACCCATTATTTTGCCACTTTCTTTTATTTCTTTGTGATCTTATGAATTAATCCATAATAACTTTTAGAGGACAACGATCATGATAATATTCGTGTTCCCAAACCGAACAAATGGGACGATGAAGATGTTGAAGAAGATGACGTCAAAGTACACTCTTTTTCTTTTGATTCTAGTTATAGTAAATGGTTTTAATCAAATTAATTTAATCAATTAATCCATTATTTTAGGATAATTGGGATGAATCATCGGATGAAGAAGCAACTACTCAAGCAGCACCACCGAAAAAGAAAATAAGTGCGGCACAGAAGGCAATTGCAAAGAAAATGGTAATCTATTATCTTATTTGACTTACGTGACATGAAAAAACTTAATACATATAATATATATCTGGTTGATTCAGAATAATAATGATGGTAATCTATAAAAGATGCAGATATGGAAAATGCTAAAGAAATGTTTCAAGGAATAGCCATAAAAGGTTAAAAATCATTTTCATTCGGAAAGTCAGTTATTATTCCTTTATTAATATTTTTTTCTATTTCTACAGAAACTGAAGTAGATAAGGCAGATTCCAAGAAATTGAACAACGCTGTGAGTTCTCAAAGTGTAACTACAAAAGGTTAGAAATAATTTCCATTTGGAAATTTAATGTTCAGTTATCTAAGTTAATTTTTTTATTTTTATAGTAATATCATCACCGCTAGATAAAATAAATCCGAAGACAAAGGAAGATTTTGACACGTTTTCCAAACTTTTATTAGAACGAATTCGAAATCACGAGGTACTTATTTAACAATCGATTTATCTTATTATTAATTTGCTAATTTTTTTGTTACATAATTATATAGAAGCATCACTTGTATGTTAACTTCATCAACGGACTTGTACGTGAACTTTGTCTTCCACTTAAAGAATTTGAAGTGCGTAAAATTGCAAATACGCTGACAACTTTGGCTGATCAACAAAAACCGAAACCAAAGAAAAAAAGTACGATAAAGCTTATGTTGAGTTTAAAATTTCTTAATTTATGTTTATTAAAATTGTTACTTTTTTTAGCCAATTCCAAACCTGTGCTTCAAGTTGAAAATTTTGATTCAGTTGATGTAGAAGATTATAAATATGTGTATAATGAGGAGTATGATGAATATGACGACTTTATGTGATCCTAGGGCAATTATATATACACAAGTTGAAAATTGTTGATGTTTTATAATGATTTATTATAACATGTTAGCTCCTTGATTTTTTTTTTATAGCTTTTTTATTTCTAGATGTTTTCATTGTCATTCTGAAGTTAATTATTTTATGTATTTACTAATTTTTATAATTTTCATCGATGCAGTAAAACAGAATAGGATTTTCTTTCGTTAAAAAGCTACCAAAAACAATAGTCTCATTATCCCTCCCTATAATAATAATCTTAAGTTAATAATAAATAGGTACAAAGAAGTCAAGATATATATTAAATATAAAGATTAAATAATCTTTTATAATATATTTTATTGTACATAAAAGACATAATTTAAAGTAATTTTTTTTTTGTTATCAGACATCAAATTCGATGTAATATTGATCACATATTTCACTGCTAACAATACGATAGTTTACGCGTTTTCTCTCTGCATACTTATCAATTTCTACAATTAAATCATCATAAAAACCATTCAAGTATTCATCATAGTTATAATATGTAGTATAACCAAACGCTTTATGTAACTTAAAACCAAACACTTTCAATAAACCGTCAAATTGCGAAAAAAAAGCTTTAAAATCACTAAGATCCATAAAAATCATTAGATTCAAATTATTAAGGTTTTTAGGAATATTTTTTGCTAAAATACACATAGTTTCATTTAAATCTCTGTCATATGAAATATTTAATTGAAGGCTTATCGTTTCAAGTTGTAGACATTGAAGGAAAATTGGTATGATACTTTTGATGTAACGTTCATCGATGATCATATCTAAAACTTTGATATTGGAACAACTATTCGCAATAATATCAAAGATTTTTGATAGACGTATTTTTATCCCAAATAAAAAAATTTCTTCCAAATTTGATGAGCGAGAAATCAATCTTTCTATTTCTTTAACAAATGGACCTTTCGTGTCAAAATGTAACTTTTTTAATGATGGAAAAGAATAATCTAATCTTTTATTTTGAATATCACCAATATCACAATTGATCAAAATTAATGATTCCAAATTTTGTAAAAGTGATATTACTTTGAATGGGATACCAATTTTAAATACACAACCCTCAAAATGTAAAATTCTTAAAGAATGTGATTGATATGAAAGAGAATCAACCATCTCATTAAAATTATACTTATTCATACCTATAACTTTAAGTTCTTTTAAATTTTTTTGACTTTTAATTGAATCTGAAAAAGAACATTTAAAATTATCATCTTCAAAAATTATTTCAAGAATTTCAATATTATGACAGATGTTTATCATGATATTAATTATTGATTGTAAATCATACAAACCACCACTTACAAATTTTTTTATATTTGCCAATGCTGAAGTAGCATTTTCAAATTTAAAAATATTAATCCATTTTTCACATATAACATTTCCATCCTCTAATTCACTTGTGCAAAGATTAAGACTAATGATTTTATTGGAATGTAATAAAAACATTTGACAAAGCTTTGACGTAAGTAATAAGATTTTATCTTTTAGATTTTCAACTTCATCCTGCGAAAAATCTTCAATATCTTTCAGACTTTCAACTTCATACTCCGATTCCTTAGTAGTCCAATCATCATCTTCTTCCTCATTAAATTCGTAATATTTATTATCTTGTTCATTAAATTCATAATATTTATTATCATTGAGATCCTGTTCCATAAATAATTTTTTTTCTTCTTTTCTTCGTGAGAAATGGGAATATAATTATATTCATTATTCCAAAAATTATAATAATACCAAACTGTTTCATAAATTTCATGAAAATTCAAATGCTGTAAGAAAGATGCATAATTAAATAAAGGAGGTTGTTCAGTATCATCATAAAAACGAGGAATAGAATCATCTGATAAAAATTTCAAACAAGTTCTGATTAATAACTTTCCATTTTGAACTGGACAAATATGAAAAGGCTTTTTCCATAACCAATAAACAGCAAAAGTACTCCATTCACGAGAAACTAAACAACATGAAAATAAGGTATCACTATCTGTTTCAAAAACAGAAAATATATGAGATAAGAGTTCCGGTGGTAATTTTGATGACATTATAAACAAAAAGAAAAAAAGTTTTGTTTTCTTACAATGTTAAGATAAACATTTTCTAAATTCCACCGTTACACTTGATTGTGCATGCATGCACAAAAAAATCATTATATCGAGTGTTTAAACGATTTAAATCGTTCTGCCTTTTTAAATTAACTTGTTTGAACTTCTATCAAGAAAATTGAGTTAAAATTAATTGATAACTATATGATATGTCATTTTATACAGGAAGAATCGTATAATTTAAACATACGAATAGTCAACGAAAGTCCTAACAGTTTTCAGGTCTTAAGCTTCAAAAATTGCTATCTCAAAAGATTCATTAACTTTTGAATAAAGTCATAATTATATGAATTATATGAACATTTATTTTTGGATTGGTGGCCAAAAAAATTTGGGAGAGACGATAAATACACTAAAACACATTTTTATCGTAAATATTATGTAATCGTGATCATGCACGTTAATCTCTGAACCGCAGCACATCTATCATAGATTGGGAGATTTTATTTGTTTAATAAGAGCGAATCTCTAATTCCAGTGTTTTAGTTAGAAAGAGTTAGAAAGTAGTATTTCTTTTGATAAATGACATTCAATATAATATCAACTATCACCCTCCTCTCTTCTTCCTGCATATTCACCAAAATCTATTATCATACGAATAAAAATTCTATAACCAATAAACAGCCGAAATACTCCATTCAAAAATACTGGTATGTGGAATAAGAGTTCCGGTGGAAATTACGATGAAATTATGAACAAAAAATAATAACTGAGAATATTAATGAAAAGTAGTTTATTATTAAAGTTTGGGTTTTGTTGTATCCATTTTTTTTTGAATGGATAATTAGTGAATGAAGATTTACTTTATCTTATGATAAGTGAGACTATACAAATAGGCTAACAATATAGTATAAGAAAGTTATTCTTTTAAACTGCCACTCATCATAATGAGCAGGCCCCTGTTTCACGTACGGTAATTACATTGAACATTACCTGAACTCTTCCCTGTAGTGATTTATTTTATTAAGAAGAGTAGTTAGGTTAGAAATAGTAAATATATAAAAAAATAAACGTATGAAAACCATGATATGCTGAGTATCCAAAAAGAAATCTAATCGGACTTCGGTCTGTAGTGATTGAAGATAACTAAATATACCCAATAAAAAAGAACGATCACGTGATACCGAAGAAAGTTTATAAACGACAGTTTGAGTTAATAATTGAAATATTTTTTCAATACGCAAGCGTGGATTCGCTTTACCAGTTCGAACCTTTTACACAGGGCACATTTTTATCTTATTGATAATTCTTTTATTTTTTCGTTTATTTCTACCTTACTCGCGCCTATGACATAGAGCTTACGTGGTAGATCTTTTCTTTCGAAGGGCAAGTCCGAATATATTTTGGATATTAAATTGCTTCCATGTATTTTTAAATATATTCGTAGTAATATTTTATTCCTGTATTTTGATTGTTCTTCTCATCACGTTTTTTAAAAAAAAATTGAGAAATTATTGCCTATTAATGAAGATAAATGCTTCAAAAATTGTTCTCTTAAAAATCCCACACCATTTTCTTTTTCAGTTCGAGCAATGACGTCGCTTGGGATTAGATAAAATTATTACATAGTCGGTCCCGATTCGTAATAAAAATCTTCTAAATCTGAATCGCAATTAAAAGACATCTGCTTTGGTAGCACAAAAGCTTCGTCAAGCTAATATCAAACTTTATAAATAAATTATTTACCCAATTTCTTTACTTTTCGATTAAGCATTGTTTAAAAAGAACGACTCTGCTTAGAACATAAAATTGTTCCGAGTACACCGTAGGTTGAAACACTAATCATCACTACGATGAGCGCGTTCAATGATTCTTAATTCGGAATTTGGTTGAATTAAAAATAATGATTTTAAAAAGTTTCAATATTTAACCAAAAATTCTCATTCACAACGAATAGATCAATAAAATAATCTTTCTTTCACTATTATATAATCCCATAGAGTAAAGATTTTTTCCCGAACTTATTTAGTACCTTCTTAGGTTGAATGACGACCGGTTTACAGAATGGATATGAATTTTAGCAAAAACACTTTTGGAAAAAGACTATAATATGTTATTACGACCGCCCCCATATATAGTAACATTTTTTAACGAATCCAAATTTTGATTGGACTTCTTTACAAAGAAATAGGGTGATATACTGTAGATACAATATATTAACTGTCCAATATGTTTTTTTATCGAATGTTAAAAATATCAATCCTTTGATAGCCTGACAAATGAACCAATTGAATGGGTGTATGTTACCATTTATTATTTGTTTATAAAAAGTAATATCTTCAAAGAATGTGATAATTTATATCTTAAAATGTTGAATTATGCAGTTTCGCTTAACGATTCTATAATACACACATCGATATTAACCAAGATGATCAAATGTTATTGTTACTAAGAAATTGTGTGACAGAAATTAAGGCGATTTGTCAAAGTATGATTGGATTTTGCGAGAGTTTATTAAGATTCTAAGCCCCCATTCATTAAATCTATATAACCAAAAAAACTTTCGACCTCAAACTCCACGATCAAATAATTCTTCACACCCTAAGAAAATGTCTGATAACGACCTTCCAATATTGTTAGAGGAGTTATGTCAGGTAATGTTTTTTTACCGGAATTCTTTTGTTATTTCTTGTAAAAAGTAGAAATTTAAAAATTTATTATATTTCATCTGTTCGTGCTTATTGTCATTAATTTTCTTTTACGTTTTGAAAATTTAAAGACTTGTAAACAATGTTACGAATTCTAATACTTTTCATATTTTGCTATTATTAGCTCCAGGAACTCGGTGTAAATTCAAGCAGTATAGGTTTTAACTGGCTGACCATGGAGTCTGACCGTTTTATCTGTGTGCGTGAAACCACTGGGCCGACCAACCAAGTCGTAATAATTGATCTTCAAGATACTTCAAATGTTCTTAAAAGACCAATCACTGCTGATAATGCAATAATGCATCCTACATCTAAAATTCTTGCGTTAAAAGGTTTGTGATAGAAATTTGCAATGTATTAATGCAAAATAAGTGAATTTTAATTAAAATTATACAATACTTTGAATGTCAAATTAGCCGCAAGACAATTGCAAATATTCAACCTTGAGTTGAAATCAAAAGTAAAATCACATACCATGCAAGAAGATGTAATGTTTTGGAAATGGATCAATCACAAGACTCTTGGACTTGTCACAGGAACATCAGTGTATCATTGGTCAATAGAAGGCGATTCAGCTCCGATTAAAATGTTTGATAGGCATACGAATCTTTCAAATTCTCAAATTATTAATTATCGAGTTAATGCAGATGAAAGGTGGATGGTTTTAGTAGGAATATCTGCTGTGGTATGTAATATATTAAGTTTAATGGTATTTGTTTTTTCTATCTTTTAAAATTTTAATCGCCCGACATACGATATTAATTTAAATAGGAAGGTAGAGTGGTAGGGAACATGCAATTATATTCTAAAGATCGTAATGTTAGTCAGCCAATTGAAGGACACGCTGCAGCATTTGCAAATGTCGTACTGGAAAACGGAGTTTCACCTACAAGCTTATTTACGTTTGCTATAAGAAATACAAGTGGTGCAAAGGTAAAATTCGGTTATTTATAAGTTATATTGTTTATACAATTACTTATTACAATTATTGGATAGCTACATATTGTTGAAGTCGATCATAAAGATGAAAATCCTGTATTTCCGAAGAAGACTGTGGATGTATTTTTTCCATCAGAAGCTACTGGAGACTTCCCTGTCTCTATGCAAGTCAGCAAAAAATATAACATAATTTTTCTCGTAACGAAGTTTGGATATATTCATCTTTACGATTTAGAGACGGGTATATGTATATACATGAACAGAATTAGTGGAGAAACAATTTTTGTAACTGCTGAACGTGAGAATGGTA
Organism: Rhizophagus prolifer; assembly: GCA_019425655.1. NCBI lineage: Eukaryota > Fungi > Glomeromycota > Glomeromycetes > Glomerales > Glomeraceae > Rhizophagus > Rhizophagus prolifer. The sequence continues at coordinate 7,841 of NQWY01002632.1, forward strand.
GTGGGATAGTCGGGGTTAACAGAAAAGGACAGGTAAATATACTATTTTTCGTCATTTTATTATTCAACAATATTAATAAAGTATGTATAACTTGTTGTAGGTGCTATCGGTTTGTGTGGATGAGTCACAAATCATTCCTTATATTATATCAATAAATAATCCAGACTTAGCACTAAGGATCGCTTCTAGATGTAATTTACTTGGTGCTGAAAAATTATATATGGATAAATTTATGCAATTATTACAGCAGGGAGCGTATAATGAAGCTGCCAAAGTTGCAGCAAATTCCCCTCAAGTAAGAATAATCCATAATAAATTCTGGTCTGGTTATTTTTAAATTATTGAAGTCCTTTAATTGTACACTGTAGGGTTTCCTTCGCACACCACAAACAATTGACCGATTTAAAAACGTTTCCGTACCATCGGGAGGATTATCACCTATTTTGCAATATTTCGGAATTCTCTTGGAAAAAGGAGAATTAAATAAACATGAGTCTTTGGAACTAGCAAGACCTGTGTTAGCTCAAAATCGCAAGCAATTATTGGAAAAATGGTTAAAAGAAGATAAGGTACATTCATCATTTATAGACAAATGTAATATATTCCTTAGTATTAATTATTCGAATCGTTTTTAGTTGGAATGTAGTGAGGAATTAGGTGATATAGTTCGTCAGCATGACTTGACATTGGCTTTATCGGTTTACCTTCGTGCCAATGTTCCAAATAAGGTTGGTAACTAATAATTTTTTTTGAACTATATTTGTATCTACATATTAATAATTATTTGAATTATTCACCATCATTATTTATTAGGTAATCGCCTGTTTTGCTGAGACAGGTCAATACTCAAAGATTGTTCTATACGCAAAAAAAGTAGGATTTCAACCAGATTATCCCATGTTGCTTCAAAAAATTATGGCTAGAGATCCTGAAAAAGGAGCAGAGTTCGCCACTATGTTGGTAAATGACGAAGGTGGATCGTTGATTGATATTGAAAAAGCAAGTATCTTGTATATTTATTTATCCTTTAAACAGTAAAATTTTGACTATTTAAAGGATATCGTAATTCTACATTTTTTGAGAGAACACAGTTAGTTAATTTTTTTTTTCAAAACTAGGTTGTTGATGTGTTCATGTCTAACAATAAAATTCAACAAGCTACTGCGTTCTTATTGGATGCATTAAAAGACAATAAACCAGAACATGGACATTTACAAACCAGGTTGTTAGAGATGAATTTGCTTAACTTCCCACAAGTTGCTGATGCAATTCTTAGCAACGAAATTCTCAGTCATTATGATAAGCCTTATATTGCAACTCTATGTGAGAAAGCTGGTTTATTACAAAGGGTATGTTCTTATTGTGCTTATTAAAGAATTATTTTTTGTTGATATGATTAATATTCATTTGTATTTGTAGGCACTGGAACATTATACAGATATTAATGATATTAAGCGTGTAATCATACATACCGGAGCTATGAACGCTGAAGTAAGTTCAACTAACGTTTGTTTAATTATTTATACTCCTTTATATTCAAATAACCAATCATGTGTATACTTTAGTTTGTTGTCAATTACTTTGGAAATTTATCGGTCGATCAATCTCTCGAATGTCTGAAAGAAATGTTAAAGAATAACAGGCAGACTTTACAAGTGGTAGTTCAAATTGCAACAAAATATTCAGAACAGTTACAACCAATAAATTTGATTAATTTGTTCGAATCCTTTAAAACTTACGAAGGTAATTAAGATAAATGATATAATTTTTATATTATAGAATACATTAATATTTATAATAAATTCTTTGATTTTTTTCTTAAATAGGGTTATACTATTACCTTGGATCAATTGTAAATCTTAGTACGGATCCGGATGTACATTTTAAATATATTCAGTCTGCTATAAAGACCGGTCAGATTAAAGAGGCCGAGAGGATATGCCGGGAAAGTAATTATTATGATCCGGAAAAAGTTAAAAACTTTTTAAAGGTACTATCGATCATTATTATTAACTGTACAATGCAAATAATCTGTTAAAAGAAAATTAATAGGAAGCTAAACTCTCAGATCAGCTTCCCTTAATTATTGTCTGTGATCGATTCGACTTTGTACATGACTTGGTACTTTACCTTTACCAACAAAATTTGACAAAATATATCGAAGTGTACGTTCAGAAAGTCAATCCAGCTCGTACTCCTGTCGTTGTTGGTGGTCTCTTAGATGTTGATTGCGATGAATCGATTATCAAAAGTCTTCTTATGTCTGTTACTGGTTCTGTTCCTGTTGATCAATTAGTTGAAGAAGTTGAAAAGCGCAATCGACTTAAATTAATTTTACCATGGTTGGAATTACGTTTACAAGAGAATAGTCAAGATCCAGCCGTCTATAATGCACTCGCCAAAATATATATTGACAGCAATAATAACCCCGAAGCTTTCCTTAGGGAAAATACTGTATGTTGTTTAATTGTTTAATTCTCCTTTCGTTTAATACGTCTAATACGTCTAATATTACTATTTACTAATTCATAATTATAATTAATTTGTAGTATTACGATTCACTCACTATTGGTAAATATTGTGAAAAGAGAGATCCTAATCTTGCTTTCATAGCGTATCAACGTGGCCAATGCGATAAAGAACTTGTTAAAATTACCAATGAGAACTCAATGTTTAAACATCAAGCCCGATATTTGGTAAAACGACGTGACCCTAACTTATGGGCGTATGTTTTGGATGAGAATAATATGTACCGTAGATCTTTAATTGACCAAGTAAATATTACTTAATTATCTTATTTCTGCGTATAACTTGAAGTTGAAAAAAATTTTCTTCTTTATTTAGATCAATGCTGTAGCTTTACCCGAGTCTATTGATCCAGATGATGTTTCTATTACTGTTAAAGCATTCATGAGTGCCGATTTACCACTTGAATTGATTGAACTTTTAGAAAAACTGATCTTAGAGAACACAGCTTTTAGTGATCATAAAGTTCTCCAAAATTTGCTTATCCTCACAGCCATTAAAGTAAGTACATTACGAAGTCACGCCATATGTTGTTTCAATACTACAATTCCTAACATACGTTTAATTACATTAGGCTGACAAAGCTAAAGTGATGGATTATATAAATAGGCTTAACAACTTTGATGCTACAGATGTTGCTGACCTCGCTATTAAAAACAATTTGTTTGAAGAAGCGTTCACAATTTATAAAAAATGTAAAGATGATAAAAACGCAATGAATGTATTAATTGAACATATTGGAAGTATAGACCGAGCTGCTGATTATGCAAATCTTTGTGACCAGCCAGAAGTATGGAGTCGTTTAGCGAAAGCACAGATTGTAGGCCTAAGAATTAAAGATTCAATTGGTACGTTATATATAAACACGCTAACATTATTTGTATTTGTTAGATTCATATATTCGCGCCGATGATCCGACTAACTTTAGTGAAGTAATTGATATCTCAGCACGTGCTGGAAAATACGATGACCTTGTTCGATACTTACAAATGTGCCGCAAGAAACTTCGTGAACCTCAAGTTGACAGCGAATTATTATTTTCTTTTGCAAAGACAGAACGATTTCATGATATAGAAGAATTTCTTAACGCGCCTAATGTAGCTCAAATACAAGTAGTAGGAGATAGGTGTTATGATGAAGGCTTATTTGAAGCTGCAAAGATTCTGTTTTTAAGCGTCTCAAATTGGGCAAGACTGGCTTCTACGCTTGTTCATCTAGGAGAATATCAAGCTGCCGTCGATGGCGCAAGAAAAGCTAGCAGTACAAAGTAATTAATTTTTTTTTTGTCGGTTCAAATTATCCATGATTATAACTTACATAATTTATTTATTTTATTGAGGGTTTGGAAAGATGTACATAACGCCTGCGTACAACACAAGGAATTCCGATTAGCTTATATATGTGGTCTTAATATTATTGTTCATGCTGATGAGTTACAGGTTATTATTTATTACTAAATAATTGACTGCAGTTTTATCAAAATTAACCGTTAATTTCTTTATTTATTTTGACCTTATAGGAAGTTATTCGCCAATATGAATATAATGGTTATATAGACGAATTATTACAGCTTCTTGAAGCTGGCCTTGGTCTCGAAAGAGCACACATGGGAATGTTTACTGAATTAGCAATTCTATACACGAAATATAAACCAGAGAAAACAGACGAGCATCTACGCCTATTTTGGTCTCGTCTTAACATTCCAAAAGTCATCCGAGCTTGTGACGAAGCGCACTTATGGAAAGAGATGGTATTCCTATATGAGAATTATGATGAATTTGACAATGCTGCTCTTTCAATAATCACACATGCTAGTGATGCATGGGATCATTCGCGATTTAAGGACATTGTTGTTAAAGTCAGCAACCTCGAAATATATTACAAAGTCGGTTGATTTAAAGATGTTTTGTGCTTCTATTTTAATCTTTATTAATTTCTTATAGGCATTGAAATTTTATTTGGATGAACATCCTCTCTTATTAAATGACTTATTGGTTGCTCTTACTCAAAGAATTGATCACACCAGAGTTGTTCAAATGTTCAAGAAATCCGATAACTTACCATTGATCAAATCATATTTAATATCAGTACAAGAGGTAATACATTTTACGTGTATCTAATATTATATTTGGTGCACTTAACTAAAGATTATCTCTTTATCTATAGGCAAATAATGTAGCAGTCAATAATGCTTACAATGATATATTAATCGAAGAAGAAGATTACAAATCATTACGAGACTCAATTGATAACTTTGATAAATTTGATAATATTGAGCTAGCTCAAAGACTTGAAAAGCATGATCTCTTAGAATTTCGTCGCATTGCAGCGCATCTTTACAAGAAGAACAAACGATGGGCACAATCTATTGCTTTATCTAAAGAGGATAGGCTTTTTAAAGATGCCATTGAGACAGCCAGCGAATCACGTTCCACCGAAGTAGCAGAAGAACTTTTGGAATATTTTGTACAAATTGGAAACAAAGAGTGCTTTACAGCATGTTTATACACATGTTATGATTTAGCTAGATCAGATGTTGTATTGGAAATGGCTTGGAGACATGGTCTTACTGACTTTGCCATGCCATACTTGATTCAAGTCATGCGAGAATTTAGCAACAAGGTTTGTTTTATTTATGTAAATATATAATTTAAAGACTATAGAGATTTTATATAACGTTTTATATCTTAAAATATAGATCGATATTTTGGAAAAGGCTAACGCCGAAAGAACAGCAAAAGAACAGGAACGTGAAAAGAATGAAAGCGGTATTTATCACAATTTTATACTTTGAATTTTATTTTTTACATATACTTATGACATGATATGTATTTTTAAATAATAGAAATACAGCTCATAAATCCAGCCGGATTAGGAAATCAACTTTTACTTACACAAGGGCCAGGGCAAGGGTAAAAATGAGTTTAATTTTCTTTTTTTATTAAAGTTTATTACAGTGGATGGGAAAGGAAGTTAACCTGATCTTATTATACTTTCAAACTAGGATGGCACCTCAAGGATATGGTGGTAATGCTTATGGTAACATGAATAATATGAACTATCAAGGTTTTTAAATTATGAACATTTTTCATTCGATAAATTTATTATTACAAAAAGGAAAAACATATAGTGAAAAAGCCACTTAAATAATAACGTTAATCTACCTGTAAGAACAAAATAACAAAATTCAATTAGTAATACTTTCTTTTATAATGCTTATTATAACAAAAAGGCTAGTGTTAAAATGAGGATGTATATATATAATAATTTTATTAAAATTTATTTTATAATATACTAAAAATTAAATTAAAAATTAATAAACAGATAATATATTAATAGAATCCTTGCTATCATAAAAAATCATATGACTGAATTTTTTATAGCAGGAGTTTTAGAATAAAAGAATACCGATATCTTTTCTATTTTAGTAATGTAGTACACGTGAACGGATGAGATAACGTACAAGTTTTGCAAATCAAACATTGAAATAAAAAATTCTTTTCTTCTTTTTCTTTCTCCTTAACAGATAAAAAAAAAAATAATTTTATTTTCAACTGTTATAATGACACATGAAACGGCTTCTACACCACATACAAATGATTGTATAAAATCGGACCATCGTATGTTCTTTTCTTTTGATCCAGAAAAATCGTCATTTTTATCTGGATATTTAGGAATAAATGAAACGACGATAACCGGTACATTATTAATTAGATTTACACAAGCAATTAAAGCTAGAGAAGTAAACTTATATTTTATTGGAAGAGAAAAAGTTGAATGGGTAAATTTACGAAAGATAACAAAAGAAAAAATTATATTGAAACAAAATGAAAATTTATGGAAATCAACCAATCCTATAGGATATGAATTAATAACAGAATTAACTTTACCATTTGAATTTAAAGTACCATCAAATGCTATAGAAAGTTTTAATTCAAATTTTGGTTATGTTCAATATACATTAAAAGCTGTTATAAATAAAAAACAAATTAAAAAAAAAGTTTCAATTTGGAGATGGACTAGACCATCAAATGAAGAATTAAAACCTTTAATTATTAAATCAAAAAGTTCACAACATAGAAAACATCAAATTGAATGGGAAGCTATATTACCAAAAACTTTTTTTGATATTAATTCAAAATTTAAAGTTAAATTAAGAATGACTGTACAAGATCCTGATTTAAGAATAAAAAAAATAAATACATTTTTAAAAGGGAATGTTAAATATTTTAATGATAAGGATAACGTTAAAAAGAAAAAAATTTTTACCATTTGAAAAAGAACAATATTGGTATAAAGGTGAAATAATTAATGGGAAAGATGTTATAATGACACCAAATGGTCCTGATACATTATTTGAAGCTAATATAGTCATTAATATACCTGATGACGTTATTCCAACTTGTAAAACTAATTATATGAAAGTTATTAACGAGATTCAAATCAAAGTAATGTTTGAAAGGTCTAATACTTATGTTTTAATTACAAGAGAAATTTTAATTGGGAGAAATTATGAAACAAGAGCTGAAGATTAAAATTTAATTGGTGGGGAAAATTTCATTTACGCACGGAAAAAAGAATCAAATAAAATCAAACCTATACGTGTACATATATTCTTTTTGAAGGTTGGTAAACTGTCGAACTGGTCTTGTTTTTACTAATGTAAAATATTATATACATAAATCTCAATTATAGAAAGTGAAAAATTCAGTCCCAAATGCGTGGATGCTTTTTTTTTTGAGCTAAAAAATAGTGACCTAGTTTCATGAAAATTGTTTAGAAGATATATGTATGGAAGAGACATGTTTATTAATAAAATATATTTATAAAAATTAATCAGAACAGAAATGTAACGTTTTTTTCTCAGTGATATTTGAAAAGGGCTTATTATGAACCCTAAATTGCCCGTAGCCCATTTTTTACTTTAATCTCTTTTTGATATCATTATTTCGATGTCGATCTCCAATTTCCAGATCATGTACATTTTTTAATTTTTTAGTGCAAAAAAGTCGGTAGGTAACTCTAGATTATAATATTCACCTATAAATTCGTCATAATCTATTATATACTATTGCATCTACTAATCAAGACTCCGCGGGATTATCATTATAATCTGTGATCCTATTGGGGCTTGTATCGCGGGGCCGGGGGGAAAAACTTGATTATAAACTTTCGGCAAAATCATTATAAACTTTGAATAGAGTATTATTAAAGCATGATTGTTTATCTGATTATCTTAATAAGGCCGTCTATTCTCCTTTTTTTTTAGGGCACCCTTTATCCCAACATCAAGATTTCCTGCAGAACATTTTTCATCATTGGCTAAACGATTGATTGTTTTTGTAATACATTAATTGATTTAGATTTAGTAAGGTTGGAAGGAGGGGAAAATTTGTGATTGATTACGTATCAATAATAGGAAAAAATAAAATTAGCTCCTTAATAAAGTAATAATAATGTAAGTGGGGGTGGTTGTTATAAAATTATTTTGATATTCTGATACACCACCTATATCTGTTAACTTGTGTCCCGTGACATAAATATCCCTTACCATTGGTATTAAAGAGGAAATAGCAATTGACACCACGCGATAAGATACGACAAAGGGAAATTTTGTAACGGAGATCGAGGTTTAAAATTTTTTTTTGAAATTTTTTTCCTGATCCTCATGCTTAGGATAGCTTAATTAGGATAAATGCTGTTCAATGACAACATCTTTAGATAATTGTTTGAGGATGTGTAGTAATTTGGTTTCATATTTTTCATATTAAATATTATTCCGTAATCAATGTTTCAACTAACTGATATGTTGCATATATTTTACTATGCCACGAAGTAAAAAGTTGAAGATCGCATTAAATATTATAAGCATATATTTGAACTTGACATCGTTCATTTTATCTAAATCAAGTAATATTTTGCCACAATTTAATCTTGATGCAAACAAGATATAATCATCCTTTTTATATATATATTCTTTTTTTTCTATCGGGATATTTTTGGCGGTGAAACATGATACACTTGTCTTATTTATTTTGCCTTATATTAAGCCAAAAAAGGCGTGATTAATGACTTCGTAAAAAAAAAGCCTCAGGTGGAGTCAAAAAGGTTCTCACACACGTTTTTATTTTTTTTCTTTTCGACTGTTAGAATTTAAAAGAAGAAAGAATGAACTTTTATTATTCAATA
>NQWY01002662.1:0-19089 GCA_019425655.1 Rhizophagus prolifer
ATATTAATCAATCCATTCTTCACAAGGTCGTCATATTGTTCGATTTGCGAAGACGGCGATTTGTAAACCTGAACACTTTCTATATCATTCGGATTGAAACTGTGAAGCATAACATTAGAAACAATCACATTATCAACAATATAAATTGGATTGGCTTCCGATTTTTGAGCAAATGAAAGTTGAACGCAAAAGAAAACGGCGAAAACAAGAATCAGCTTTTTCTTTCTCGCTGATTTTTTAGATTTAGCAAATCATCAAAAATATGCCCAATTTGCGAAATCTGCGTGAAACTTTCTTTACCAAAATTTTAATTGGCATCACCTTTTTCGATACCTTCTTCGATTTTTTCAAAAACCTCTTCTTTTTCTTCTTGTGAAATTTCGAATTGGTCTTCTTTGTCCTCGTTTCTTACAACCAACGAAATCCAAATCGGAAAATGGTCAGAATCAACAGATTTCATCACTTTCATATCGACCAACCGAAAATGTGGACTCACGAAAAAATGGTCAAGAGGCCAACGCAGAAACCAATATTTGGCGTGAAAGGTATTGAACATTCCCCGTCCGCGTCGTGGGTCAAGCATTCCACTGGATTTTAGAAATAATTTAGTTGTTCTGGACCAGGCGACATCATTCAAATCTCCGAAAACAATGGCTGGTTTTCCAAATTCTTTCGCTTTTTCCCCTACCAGAAGAATCTCCGCATCGCGTTCTGTACTTTCAGGATTTTCCTGAGGAACCGGTGGTGTTGGATGAATTCCGAATAATCTGACTGTCTGATTATTATATTCCAAATCCGCCACAATCGACGGAATATCGTCATCAATCAAATAATTGACTTCGTAATTTTTAACCGGAAAATGACTGTAAAACAAAAGTCCATAAGTGTTGGCTAAAGGAACTTCAATTTTGTATTCGTAATTTTTTGTAACCGTTTTTAAGGCATTTTGCCATTCTTCATCAGTCTCCAGAAAAAATAAGACCGACGGATTTTCCTTTTTAACCAAATCAATTAATTTCTGATAATTCCGGTTATGCTGATAAACATTACATACAAGAATATCCAAAATCTTTTCATCAGAATTTGGTTTGGCTTTATCAATCATCGTTTTCCCAAAATCGGTGTAAGGAATAATGATATAAAATAGATAAACAGCACTTACCACTTCTACTCCGAGAATTGAATATTCATAAATATCCGGAGTGTCGAAAGTGAAAAACCAAGCGAAAATGAGAATTAAAAGGATAATAAATTTCTGAAAACGTGGATAATCAAAAACGCGAAAAGCCCAGTAAGTATTTCTGATAGCCGGAATCAACACCGACAGAATCGCTAAAACGGAAATAACCCAATACAAACAGTGTGTGATACTTTCCATTTAAGTTAATTCTTAATATTTTTCCCGAGAATAATCAAACTTCTTTTTTCGCCGTCAAGTTCAGCGATATTTTTGAGATTCGCCCACAATTCAAAACCAAATTTTTCGAATAAAGTCAAACTCGGAAGATTATGAGCAAAGATAAATGCGAGAAGATTTTCGATTCCGAGATTTGACGCTTTTTCGATACAAGATTCCAGAATCTGCTTTCCGTAGCCTTTTCCACGAGATTGCTCAGAAAGATATATACTGATTTCAGCCGTTTTCTGATAAGCCGGTCTTCCGTAAAAATCCTGAAAACTAACCCAGCCAATGGGATTTTTTTGAGAGTCCTCGACCATCCAAAGCGGACGAAATTCTGAATTATGCTGATGAAACCAAGCGAGTTTGCTCTCGATAGAAACAGGCTCCAAATCAGCAGTGACCAAGCGTGATGCAACCGTAGAATTATAAATTTCCACAATCTTCGGAAGGTCATCTAAAGTCGCATCACGAAAAGTCATACTTTTATTATAGTTGATGAATGATGATTGATAAATGATATGCTTGTTCCAAATCGGCAATCAGATCTTCTGCATCTTCGATTCCAACGCTTAATCTCACCAAATCATCAGTGATTCCGAGAACCGCTCTTTTGTCTTCGGGGATTGAAGCGTGTGTCATCATCGCAGGAAGATTTGCTAATGATTCTACGCCACCCAAAGATTCTGCCAAAGTGAAAACTTTTACATTTTCCAGGAATTTAATAGCATCTTCTTTCTTCCCAGATTTGAAAGTGAAAGAAACCATTCCACCAAACTCCGTCATTTGTCTTGTCGCCAGATCGTATTGCGGATGAGACGATAATCCCGGATAGAAAATTTTATCAACCAAAGAATGATTCTCAAGATACTTAGCGATTTCAAAACCGTTATCAGAATGTCTTTGCATTCTAAGCGCCAAAGTTTTGATCCCTCTCAAGACCAAATAAGAATCGTGAGGACCTAAAATTCCGCCACTCGCAAACTGAATGAAATGTAATTTTTCTCCTAATTCCGCATCTTTTGCAATCAAAGCGCCGGCAATCACATCAGAATGTCCGCCCAAATATTTGGTTGCGGAATGCATCACAATATCTGCACCCAAATCTAATGGTTTCTGAATATAAGGTGTTGCAAATGTATTATCAACCGCTACCAAAATATCTTTACCTTTCACAGTGTCAGCAACCATTTTGATATCCACCAGTTTCATCAAAGGATTGGTTGGCGTTTCCAGCCAGATTAATTTGGTTTTATCAGTAATAACACTTTCCAATTGCTCAACATTATCAAAACCGATGAAAGTAAATTTCAGCTGATACTTCTCAAATAATCTTGTGAACATTCTGTAAGAACCGCCGTAAAGGTCGTCCACAGCAATGACTTCATCGCCAGGACTTAGCAATTTCAGGACACAATCTATAGCAGCCAAACCAGAACCGAAAGCCAAACCTCTCGCTCCGTTTTCGATGCTTGCTAAAGAATCTTCCAGAGCTTGTCTTGTTGGGTTTGCTCCTCTGGAATATTCGTAGCCGGAAAGCAATTGTCCCGGACTTTTTTGTGCAAATGTTGATGTTAAAAAAACAGGAACATTGACCGCTCCGGTCGCTGGTTCGTGGTGTTGTCCACCGTGTATAACTTTTGTATTGAATTTCATATTATTTATAATTTAGCAATATAACAATGTATCAGTTTACCAATGCTTAAAGATTGTGACATTGTTATACGTTTACATTGGTACATTATTTTTTTACATTTTTATCGCCGACTTCACAGCAAATTCCTCAGCCATTTCTCCAATCCATTGCGCTACATCTTCTTCACTGGTTGCTCTTTCGTAAGTATGTCCGATAGAAACTAAGATTTGGTGGAAAAACCTTTTCATTTCGTCAACAGGCATATCTTTTGTCCAAAGATCGATTCTAAGCGCTTCCATAGCTTTGCTGTCCCAAACGGAAATCATCGCAGCTTTGGTTTCCTGTCTCTTGATTCCACCATCTTCGGCTTTCCAAAACATTTTTTCCGGAACGTGATTATCGTCCAGTTCTACATCTATAACGATTTTTGTTTTTTTCATTGATTTTATTCTTATAAAATTTTAAATATTTAGAAATTAAGTGATTCTGAAAATGAAACTCATAATTAATAATTCATAACTAATAATTATTTTGGTCTATACTCAGAGCCATTGAAGATTTCTGTTGCATTCTTTTTCAAAAACACTTGTAGTTTTTCTTCAGGATGTGCTTTCAGATAATGTTTACAAATCTGCCAGCCTGTCCAGATCGCGATTTGCGGAGAGCTTTCCCTATCCACTTCCGTATAGAATTTTGAAAATGGTCCAGGCGTGATGAATCTTTCGGAAAGATTCGGGTCTGCACTGAACAACAAATCGCTTTCTACAAAATAATTCCAGATATTAGCTTCATTAGCAACTGCCCAGTCGTATTCTTCTTTGGTATAATTGATTTTCAAATAATCCGGAACATTAGGTAAAAATGCATCCTGAAGAATCTGAATCTTTCCCTGATAAACCATTTGATCAAGAAATTTCTGTTGATCCAAAGGCACAGGAACTAATCTTGCTGCAAAAAATGCCGAAATTTTAGGAACCAAATTTTCCGGATTCATCGATTTTTGAAAATATAATTCCAAACCTTTGTAGTTCTTGTTTCCATTTCCTAGAAAACCTGTGATATCAACAAAAAAGCATATTCTGATCTTCTCTCAGGAATATCGGATCCGTTACATTTTGCGGATCAATAACTGATGAATATAAATAAATATGGGGTGGAATAAAATTCGGAAAATAGTTTTTGATTCGTGAAAAAAGATCGATTAAATCTTTATTTAACTTAGTTTTATCAATCTTGGAAATCGCTTCTTTATAAATCCGAACTTCCATTGTATCTTTTCTTCTTTCACCATATTCAGAGTCCGGAACTGAGCCTTGAAACCAAGGATATTTCTTTTTGAAATCGTCCAAACTCACTGATGAATTGTAAAATTCACCAGACAAATCTGTGACCTCGACTTTTTTGACAGGATTTTTGATTTCGATATTCCATTGGTTTTCATTTTCTTTTTTGCAGGAAATCAATCCAAAAACTAAAACCGTAGAAATCGTGATATATCTGAAAAACTTCATTATTTTTACATTAAGATTTTCGAAAAGCAAAAATACAATTTTAATAGATGAAGCTCCCAATATTTACAGAAAGATTGATGTTAAGAAAATTAACACAGAAAGATATTGACAACATTTTCTTACTTGACAGCAATCCTGAAGTGATGAAATATGTTGGAGTTCCACCTGTGACCAACAAACAAGAATCCGCAAAAATGATTGAGAATATCATTAATCAATACGAAAAAAACGGAACAGGGAGATTAGCAGTTATTGAAAAAGAAAGCAATCAGTTTATCGGCTGGAGCGGAATTAAACTTTTGACAGAAGAAGTGAACGGTTTTAAAAATGTATATGAATTAGGCTATCGTTTTCTTCCCGAATTTTGGGGAAAAGGTTACGCAACCTAATCAGCAATAGCTTCATTAGATCTTGGCTTCAATCAACTTAATGCTTATAAAATTTATGCTTACGCTGATGTTGGAAATGAATCTTCCAGTCGTATTCTCACAAAATTAGGTTTTGAAAATAAAGGAACTTTTCTTGATAAAGGTGATATTTGTAATTGGTACGAATTAGAAAAAAATAATAGAAAATAAAAATAATGCAGACACAAAAAGTAATAGATCATATCGTTAACTGGCTAAAAGATTATGCAATCAAAGCTAATTCAAAAGGTTTCGTTGTCGGTGTTTCCGGAGGAATAGATTCGGCAGTTGTTTCAACTTTAGCAGCAAAAACCGGATTACAAACTTTGGTCCTGGAAATGCCAATCCGTCAAAAGCCCGATCAGGTAGATAGAGCACAAGATCACATCGATTTCCTCAAATCCAATTTCTCCAATGTTGAAGGCTTTACTGTTAACCTAACACCGACCTTTGAAAGTTTTGAAAAAACAACGGACGGGTACAAAGACGATTCACCCAATAAAAATCTGGCTGAAGCCAACACGAGATCAAGACTGAGAATGGTAACACTTTATTATTACGGTCAAATCAACGGATTATTGGTAACCGGAACAGGAAATAAAGTGGAGGATTTCGGAGTCGGATTTTTTACAAAATATGGTGACGGTGGCGTTGACATCTCTCCTATTGCTGATCTTTATAAAACTCAGGTTTACGAAATTGCAAAAGAATTAGGAATTCTTGAGAGCATTCAGGTAGCAAAACCTACAGATGGACTTTGGGAAGTTGAAAGAACGGATGAAGATCAAATTGGCGCCACTTATCCGGAATTGGAATGGGCAATGGAACAGCAGATCGCAGGAAAAAATGCAGAAGATTTTAGCGGGAGAGAAAAAGAAGTGATGGAAATCTATCTGAGATTCAACAGAGCAACTCAACATAAGATGAATCCAATTCCTATTTGTGAGATTCCGCAAGAATTAAAATAGAATTTAATTTTTTGACAACTACAAAAACAATAGTTTATGCAAGAAGAAATCAGCAAACATTCCAGAAAAATTTATAAAACTGTAAAAAATCCAAAACATACAGTCAACGAAAAAATTAAAGAAATCATTGTCGAAATCTTTATTATTGTTTTTGCAGTATCACTTTCTATTTGGCTTCACGGCTGGAGCGAGCACAGACACGAGCAAAAAGAATCTAACAAATTTCTAAAAGAACTGAAAACTGATCTGGAAGCAGATGCAAAACTGATTGAAGAAAATAAAAAAATATTGTCAAGTCTTGATAGTGATTATAAATTTATTCTCTCTTTAAAAAACAAAAAAATACCTGTAACAGACAGTTTGGTAGGTTCTCATTCAAATTTTTATCTTTTGGGCTCTGCTTTCAATGTTGGAAGATATGAAGGTTTCAAATCGAGTGGTAAAATTGGAACAATAGAAAACGATTCTTTAAAGAACCAAATTTTGGCATATTATCAACAAACTTTACCTAATCTTACATTCAGAGTTAATTTTCTAAATTCTGAACAACTGAAAATAAAAGATGCGGATCCCGGTAATCTTAATTTATCCGATTTTTATAAAAGTCAAAGAATGCAGTCTAATTATTCTAATTTGAGTTATAATAGTAAAGGCTTGATAGATGAATATCAAAATGCATTAAATCAGATTAATCAAATCCTAAAGGAAATTGATTCTGAAAAATAAATTAGAAGGTAATTAGATACAAACAACAAATCTAAAATATATGAAAATCAGAAACCTACTTGCTATTTCAATCGGCTTAGCTTTTTCATCCCTTGTTCACTCCCAGGAAACTAAAACAGAAGAAACTACAGCTCCTGCTCCTGTTGAAGTGATTGACAGACTTAATATTCCGGGACCATTAACCTTCAATGGCAATGAATATTTCCTAACCTGGAGCAAACAAAATTCGGCAACCTGGGCGCAGCAGCAATATATTTTAAGGGACGACGATTTCAACAATTACAAAGAACTTATCAATATCTCTTACTTCGATAAAGAAATTGATATCGAAATGGCCGTTAAACAAAAAGTAGAATACGTTGAGAATAGAAAAGAAAGGACTCAGGACAAATATTCATTTGTTAGCGTGACCGAAAGTCCTGATGGTAAGGAAATTATTGTAGATTATCTCGTAACGGTTGTTCCAAAAGAAGGCGAATCTTATGCAGAATATAATATTGATCGATTCAAAAATTTTGATACCAACGGTAAAAAATCTTTCCTGATTTTTTCTTATTCAAAAAGGATTGCCGGTGATTTGAAATATTCCAGCAAAGCCCTATCCAAAGAAAGAAACAAATTGATGGAAGCTGTTATCACAACTGCAATTCCCACTGTAACTTACAAACCGACTGCGGTAGAACCGAAGAAATAAATTTAATTTGAAGTTAGATTAAAGATGTCAGAAGCTAAAAATGATGATGAGTTTTACATCAAACGATGTATCGAATTAGCCGAAAAAGCTTTAGGAAAAACCTATCCCAATCCTTTAGTTGGTTCGGTAATCGTTTATAATGACCGAATCATCGGCGAAGGCTTTCACAAGAAAGCAGGCGAATCACACGCAGAAATCAATGCAATTAATTCGATTAAAGACGAAGACCAACATCTGATCCCGGAATCTACCATTTACGTTTCACTGGAACCTTGTGCTCATTTTGGAAAAACGCCGCCCTGCGCTCTTAAGATTAAAGAATTGAGGTTCAAAAAAGTAGTAATCGGTGCAATGGATAGCCATGACAAAGTGAATGGCAAAGGAAAAAAAATCATTACCGATGCAGGAATTGAAGCTATTTCCGGAATTCTCGAAGACGAATGCAGACGACTCAATAAACGATTTTTCACTTATCATGAGAGAAAAAGGCCTTTCATCATTTTGAAATGGGCGCAGTCCGCAGATGGCTTTATGGATAAAGACTTCAGACCTTATCCAATCAGTAATTCTCTTTCAAAGCAATTGGTTCATCAGATGAGAAGTGAAGAGCACGCTATTCTAATTGGAAAAAACACGGCACTTCATGATAACCCGAGTTTGACTGTAAGAGAGATCGAAGGGAAAAATCCTATTAGAATTTTGATTGATTTCAATCTCGATGTTTCTGAAAATTCTAATATTTATAATGACGAAGCTAAAACAATTATTTTTAATTCGGTTAAAAACATCGAAGATAACAATCTGAAATTCATCAAGATCGAAAGAGAAAACTCAATCAGTCAGATTTTAGAAAAACTGTATGAATTGCAAATTCAATCTGTGATTATAGAAGGCGGAAGATTTACGCTACAAGAATTCATCAATAAAAATCTTTGGGATGAAGCCCTGATTTTTAAAAATCCGAACTTAAATCTGAAAACAGGGACACAAGCTCCTAATTTTGATTTTGAACCTGAGAAAACTCAAAACCTGAGAGACACCGAAGTGTTATTTTTCAGTAACGGAAGTCTTGATTAATATCAGAATTACAGCTCAGAAAAAATCCGTAAATTCGCATCTTTAATTTGATTTTCATTCTATGAAAAATCTGAGTGCACCAGTAAAAGGTTTGATTTTTTCTTTGTTGGCAATGGGATTTGCTTTTGCGATTTACTTTTTGTTTTTGGCAAAACCGAATTATTATCTCGTAGACAATCCTACACCGGAAACTTATTATTTCAAAATCAATAATGGTGAGGAAAAAATACTATCCGCAGGACAATATCTGAAAGTTGATCTCAACAAAGGAAAAAACAGCGTGAAAGTTTTTGATCAAAATAAACAGATGCTTTACGATTCAACTTTTACGGTTAATAAATTAAGAGGGCTTCTGAATATCACGCACAAAGACTATTACATTAACAATCAATATTACGGTTACGGCCTGAACAAAGATTCGTTGATGGCCACAAAACCCGGGATTGAGATTGATAAAAAGCAATATCTTGGCGATGTTAAAAAAATGAACAAGCTTTATTCCGAAGACTTTTATTACAACCTTGACGAAGATTATGACCGGGTTATCAAAAACGTAGCGAAAGTAGAAAGCAGATCAAAGATTTTCAGAAAGCAGGATTTCATCAATTATTATAACAATTATTATAAATTCTAACTCCCCTGAATTTATATTCTCATATTAACTTACCATAATTTATAACATTGGAACACAACAAAGTAACACCATATAATTCTGACAACAGCAAGAAAAGCCAGGTTGAAGATATGTTTGACAATATTGCGCCAAAATATGATCTCTTAAATCATGTTTTATCTATGAAGATTGATGTGATCTGGAGAAATAAACTGGTGGAAATGTTGAAACAAGATAAGCCGGAGTTGGTTTTAGATGTTGCAACAGGAACAGGAGATTTGGCGATCACTGTACAAAAAGGAACCGGTGCAAATGTTGTCGGGCTTGACCTTTCACAACAAATGCTGAACGTTGGGATCGAGAAAATCAAGAAACAGAATCTTGACAATAAAATTACGATGCAGAAAGGTGATGCGGAACAACTTCCGTTTGAGGACAATAAATTTGATGGAGTTACCGTTGCATTTGGAGTAAGAAATTTTGAAAACCTGGAAAAAGGATTAGCAGAACTGAGAAGAGTAGTGAAAGAGAACAAAAGTATTTATATATTAGAGTTTTCAAAAGTTGAAGGATTTTTAGGACCTTTCTACATGTTCTATTTCAAGAACATTTTGCCATCAATCGGGCGTTTGGTTTCTAAAGATAACAGAGCCTACTCTTATCTTCCGGATTCTGTCAACGCTTTTCCTTTTGGAGAAAAAATGAAAACCATTCTTCTGAATACAGGTTTCAAAAAAGTAGAATACAAAAAACTAAGTTTAGGGATAGCCACCATTTATAAAGCTACGAAATAGAATGAAGCAGCGTTTTATCAAAATTTTATCATTTGCAGTACTTTTGAGCAGTAATTTTAATGCTCAGACTTTCAATAATCTTTTCAGGACAAAGGACAGACCAGATAATTTGGAAGACTTTGATCTGCAAAAATTTAGCTGGGGATTTTTCCTGGCTGGTAATAATTTTGATTATAAAATGGTCCTTAATCCTACTTATGGGATGGATGGCAATCAGAGTCTTGTCGAATCCAAATCCACTTACAGTTTTGGAGCAGGATTAATTGGAAAAATGAGACTTAATGAATTTCTTGATCTCAGGATAGAGCCGGGTTTGCATTTTGTACAGAGAGATTTGACCTTTAAGACTTTTGATCACATCAATGAATTATATCCTGGAGGTTTTCCTTTACCAGATGGAAGTTCTACTACAGTCATAACTGAACCAACCGATGTTGATATTAAGAAAATTGTAAAATCTACTTATGTAGATATTCCTATTATGTTAGAAATTCATGGAGATCGTTGGTATAATTCCCGCCCTTACGCTGCTGCGGGTATCAATTATCTGGTGAATTTACAATCCAACCAAACATCAGAAAACGACAACCAGTTAAATACCTTTCGGTCAACAACGCACAACTTTGGCTGGTCTGCAGAATTGGGAATTCAGTTTTACTTCAGCAGATTTAAGTTGACACCGGCCATCCGTGGAACATTTTTCACAAATAATGAGATCGTCCAGGACAAATCAACAACCTCTCCGTATTGGACACCTGCTATTTCTATGTTGCAATCCAGAGCATTCATGTTTGTCCTGAAATTTGAATAAAAAATAACAGAGCTTTCCAAGGAAGCTCTATTTTCAGCAATCTACCTAACACCCGCTCTGTTAGGCGACAAACTTTTTTTTACAACTATGTAAAAGTAGATGGTTTTACCCTAAAACATAGCATTATCCTAACGTAAAAAATAATTGGTAAAACTTTAATTCCTTATAAATCAAACAAAAACCGCTAGTTTTTCAGAAAACAATAATATCCTGTTAATTCATCATTAATTTTTCCTATTTTTGTAAAAGTTAGAATTTAACTCTGGTTATGTTAAGTGAATTAGAAAATAATTTTTCTGTTTTGGAAAAAAAGATTCTCAGTCTTTACAAGAAGCACAAGAATCTTTCGGAAAAACACGCAGAATTATCTGATGAGCTACAAAAGCTGAAGGCAGATTATGATGAGGAAAAACGCAGAAACCAGATTTTAGTAGAAGAAAATAAAGAATTAAAGCTCTATTCAGCAATATCCGGAAACGCAGAACACAACCGGCTGATGAAGAATCACATCAACAGATTGGTAAAAGAAATTGATATGTGCGTGTCCGAACTACAAAACAGCGGTTTATAAAGATGGATTTTAGAAGAATAACAATCAATATTGCCGGGCGAAATTATCCGCTGAATGTACCTGCTGCCGAAGAAGAAACGCTTCGTAAAGTAGGAAAACAGATAGAAAGTATGATCAAGGATTTCGAAGCCAGCTTTGATGTAAGAGACAAACAGGATGCTCTTGCGATGTGCGCTTTGAAACTGGGAACCAATGCAGAGGTATATTCTTTAAACAACGATAAAAATATTAAAAATACAAACGAGCGTATCAATAAGATTAATGCGCTTTTGGAACAGCTGGAAAAGTAATTTTCCGGTTACAAGTTGCCTACAATAGTTCTAACACAAAGAAGTAAACTCAACAATTAAAAATTACCGGACGAAAGTTCATTTGATGGCGTGCTGCCCTGCGCAGATTACAGAAAATGAAAATAAGTTCAAATCGTGTTTTTATGGAGTTTACTCTATAACTGAACTGTTGTAGGTTTTTTTATGCTTTGTAAAAAATAAATGCATAAAGTATTAAAATTAAATTGAAAAGTCATTGTACATATTACATTGTACTTTTTACAAATGAAAGAAGAGACAATTAAAACTCAATATATATAAATTTATGGACACAATTACCATTATTATCGGTGTTGTAGCACTTCTTATAGGAGCTGTTGGCGGACTTTTCTTCGGGAAAAGCTCTATCAATTCAAAAGCGAAGTATATGATCGAAGATGCTAAGAAAAGCGCCGAAAACATTATAGAAAAAGCCAATGTACAGGCAGAAGCCGTTAAAAAAGAAAAGCAACTTCAGGCGAAAGAAAAATTTCTGGAACTGAAATCCCAGCATGATGCAGATATCCAATCTAGAGAGAAAAAAATGCAGGAGGCTGAAAAGCGTACAAAAGATAAGGAAAATAAGCTTAATGATGAGCTTAGCAAAGCCGGAAAATTAGAAAAAGATCTTGAAAAACAGATTAATGATTATAACAAAAAGCTGGAAGTTCTTCAGAAAAAACAACACGATCTGGATGTTGCTACCGCTCAGAAAGTAGAAATGCTTGAAAAAATTTCCAACTACTCTGCGGAAGAAGCCAAGAACGAGCTGGTAGAATCTTTGAAAGCTGAAGCTAAAACCAAAGCGCAGGCCCACGTTCAGAGCATCATGGAAGAAGCGCAACTGAATGCGAAGAATGAAGCCAGAAAAATCGTTATCCAGACCATTCAGAGAATTGGAACGGAACAAGCGGTAGAAAACTCTGTATCTGTATTTAATATAGAATCTGACGAGATCAAAGGTAGAATCATCGGACGTGAAGGTAGAAACATCCGTGCGCTGGAAGCTGCAACTGGGGTTGAAATTATTGTTGATGATACGCCGGAAGCGATTCTTTTATCTTGCTTTGATCCTGTAAGAAGGGAAATCGCAAGATTATCTCTTCATAGATTGGTAACCGATGGCAGAATTCACCCGGCGAGAATCGAAGAAGTGGTTGAAAAAACAAGAAAACAAATCGAGGAAGAGATCATAGAAGTTGGTAAGAGAACAATTATTGATCTTGGCATTCACGGTCTGCATCCAGAATTGGTTAAGATTGTTGGTAGAATGAAATTCCGTTCTTCATATGGTCAGAATCTATTGCAACACTCTCGTGAGGTTGCTAACATCGCTGCAACCATGGCTGCAGAATTAGGATTGAATGTTAAACTAGCTAAGAGAGCCGGTTTATTACACGATATCGGTAAAGTTCCTGAACAGGAATCTGAATTGCCACACGCGCTTCTTGGTATGCAATGGGCTGAGAAATATGGTGAAAATGCTGAAGTAATTAACGCCATTGGTGCTCACCACGATGAGATCGAAATGACTTCTCTCCTATCGCCAATTATCCAGGTTGCGGATGCTATTTCCGGAGCAAGACCAGGTGCAAGAAGACAAGTTTTGGAATCTTATATCCAAAGACTAAAAGATCTGGAAGCTGCTGCTTTAAGTTTTGAAGGCGTTTCGAGTGCGTATGCAATCCAAGCCGGCAGAGAATTAAGAGTAATGGTAGAAAGCGGAAAAGTGAATGACGAAAATGCTTATCAATTGTCTTATGATATCTCTGAAAAGATCCAGAATGAATTGACTTACCCTGGTCAGGTTAAAGTAACTGTGATCAGAGAAACTAGAGCTGTGAATATCGCGAGATAACTCATACTTTATAATAAAATATTAAAGGCTTCCAGATTTGGAAGCCTTTTGTCTTGGTTTATATTGGTTATTTTATTCTACACCAACAGAATCATCGCCTCTTCCGTCTGCAACGGCATGGATATTTTGATTATCATCAACCAAGATTAGTTCCGTTCTTCCAATTTGTTTGATTTTATCAAATTTGTAATTCTTTTTTTCCAAAGCTTTGATTGTGGTCTCAGGGAAATTATTCTCAACTTTCACAACTTCCGGTAACCATTGGTGATGAAACTTTGGTGCGTTAACTGAGAAATTAGCATCCTGTTTAAAATCAACGACATCAACAATGGCTTGAAAAACAGATGTTGGGATTGTAGTTCCACCGGGTGTTCCCACAACCATTTTGATTTTGTTATCTTTAAGAACGATTGTAGGCGTCATAGACGACAGCATTCTTTTGCCGGCCTGGATCTTATTCGCTTCGCCTCCAACCGCACCAAACATATTGGGCACGCCGGGTTTTATAGAAAAATCATCCATCTCATTGTTCAGGAAAAATCCAGCTCCGGAAACGACCGTTTTACTTCCATATAATCCATTGAGAGTCGTCGTTACAGAGACTGCATTTCCAAATTTATCCAAAACTGAAATGTGGGTAGTTTCCGTACTTTCTTTTTGAGCATTAATGATTTTGCCTACATCTTTACTTGGTGTTGCTAAATTAGGATTATAAGACTTCCAACGATTTTTAAGGTAGTCATCCGAAATCAACATTGTAGTTTTATCTTCAATAAAATCGGGATCACCCATATATTCTGCTCTATCTGCATAAGCTCTCCTCTCTGCTTCTACCATAATCTGAACCGCTTCTTCGGAATTGAGCTGGTATTTTGAAAGATCCTCATACGAAGCCATTTTCAGCATCTGAGCCAGTAAAGTTCCTCCGCTTGAAGGCATTGGCATGGATACAATCTGATGTCCTTTGTAATCAAACACTAGAGGTTTTCTTTCTTTTGCTTTATAATTTTTAAGATCCTGAGACTGGATGATTCCGTTTCCGTTTTTCATATCAGAAACAATTAACTGAGATGTTCTTCCTTCATAGAATTCCTTCTCTCCCACTTTCTGAATCCTTTTTAGTGTTTCTGCAAGTTCCGGCTGAATCAAAAGATCTCCCGCTTTCCAATTCTGATCTTTCACAAAAGCAATCTTATTTTTATTATGCTTAAGAAAATCCTGTTTGTGAGAATTGAGTAATCCCGCTTCCTGTTCTGTGATTGCAAAACCTTTTGCCGCTAGATCTATAGCAGGTTCTATCAGTTTTGAAAAAGGAAGTTTCGCGTATTTCATTGTTTCGAACATACCTGATATACTTCCAGGGACGCCAACCGCTAATCTTCCGTTTTGAGATAAATCGGTATTCGCATTTCCGTTCTTATCCCAATACATATCAAATGATGCTTTGGAAGGTGCGGTTTCGCGGTAATCCAAAGCCAACTTTTTCCCGTCAGAGGTTGTAGCCACAAGAAAACCGCCTCCTCCGATATTACCCGCCTGAGGATAAACCACAGCTAAAGCCAATTGTGTTGCAATTACAGCATCAAAGGAATTTCCACCCTGTTTAAGCATTTTTGCCCCAGCCTCGCTGGCCAATGGATGCGCCGAGACGACAACACCTTTGTTCTTAACTTTTACTTCTTTTAAGATATTGAAGTCGGTATACTGTGCAGAAAGTGTTACTGATAAAAGTAAACTTGCATAAAATATTCTTTTCATTATTCTATTGTAATTTGAAATCCTGATAATAATCCCGAAAGATTGTTTCTGGAGAATTTTGCTTTCTTAAGTTGGTTATGATTTGGATTAATGGAAAAATTACTGGCATTTCTAAAATCCGAGCTTTCTAAAATTGTTCTGTCAAAAACAGCATTTGTCAAATCACAGCCTTGAAAAACCGAATTTGAAAGATCAGTTTCTGTGAAATCGACTTCATTCAGACTGCAATTTTTGAAAACCGTTTTCCTAATATCCAGCTTATAAAATGACGAATGGTTCAGAATGCAATCTTCGAATCTGAATGACAAATTGAATGGATGTGCATCTTCAAAATTAATTCCGATTAACTTACAATTTTTGAATACAATTTCCCGCAAGGCCGCTTTATGGATTTTGACGTTGCTGAGATCACAGTCCTTAAAGTCACAACTGGAAAATCTGTAATCCGAAAAGTTGTACCCAGAAAAATTGATGCCCATGAACATGCAATCTTCATAATCACCCTGCTCTATTTGCTCTGGTTTATAATTTTTTGAGGAAAAATTTTTCCCTGTTTCATACATCATTGTAATAGTTTTGAGCATATAAAATTACAGAATACTTGGAGTATGCAGAAATTATGTATTGGAAATTTTAAAAATAATGATAGATTATTTAAAATCAAAAAACCTCAAAGAAAATTGAGGTTTTTATCTTATTTATGCTTGTTTGGTCCTCCCTTATGATGTTTATTTTGTCTAAAATGGTTTTTCTGATGAAAGCTTTTTTTTGATGGCGGACCAACTTTCGCAAAATTGTAATGCTTATCTTTTATTGGTTTAGATTTGTAGTGATGACCATAGTTACTTACAATCAATCCGTGAGGATTATTCCTATATCTGGCATATTGTTTATAATGAATTTTATGTTTCTTGAAAGGATATCTATCAACCAATACAATTTTGTGAGTCTGATAAAGGTTGATATGGCGATATCTGACTGGTAAAGCTGTTGAGTACAACCATCTATTACCGGAAAAATAATAATACCTGCGTTTTGGGACGTTATAGTAAATATCATATTCTGGTAAATAATAAGACTCAACATAATTATAACCTCTTGGACCCCATTCCGGCTGGCTATTTATATTAATATTTACATTAACCTGTGCCTTAAAAAGATTCGTAGTGAAACTTGTAGTTGTCAATACGAATAAAAATATCAACCTTTTCATACTTTATATTTTAAAAACAATAAGCCTCAACAAAGATAATACCACTAGAGAATCTGACCAGAAATGGATATTTCATTTTAAGTTTAGAATCATTTTGAAATCGCTTTAAAAACAAATAAATTTACAGGACCGTTAAGTTTAAAAATGGAAAAAACAAAGAAAGTTTTAATTGTTACTTATTATTGGCCGCCCGCTGGTGGACCCGGCGTTCAGCGCTGGCTGAAGTTTGCCAAATACCTGCCGGAATTTGGATGGGAACCCATTATATATACTCCAGAAAATCCGAGTTATCCTTTAATTGATAAGACACTCAATAATGAAGTTCCGAAGAAACTCAAAGTTGTTAAAACCAATATTTGGGAACCTTATCAGATTGCGGAAAAATTTAGCAAGAGTAATCAAAAATTCAAAGGAGGGCAGTTTGATGTAGGCAAGAATCAATCATTTTTATCTAAACTTTCGATTTTTATCCGGGGGAATTTTTTCATTCCTGATGCAAGGAAATTCTGGATCAAGCCTTCTGTAAAGTTTTTGAAGCAATATCTCAAGGAAAACAATATTAACGTCCTGATTACAACCGGACCACCACACAGCTTACACCTAATTGGATTGGCCTTAAAAAAAGAATTACCAAATCTGAAATGGATTGCTGACTTCCGTGATCCTTGGACAGAAATATCCTATTATAAACATTTGAAATTAACTTCTGCCTCTGATAAAAAACACAGGCAACTGGAGCAATCAGTTTTTCAAACGTCCGATATTACTTTGGCCACGAGTTATACTGATGCAGATAACTTCAAAAAAAATGGCGCGAATTCTTTTTGTATCACGAATGGATTTGACGTGTCAGAAAATTCAAAAGCTGGAGAATTGGAAGGCCTGAACGCCGGAAGCTCTGAAAGCATAAGAACGCCAGAAGAAAACCATCAAACTTTAAAGCATTCAAACTCTAAAACCAATAAACTCAAGTTCACGTTAAGTTATGTCGGGGTTTTGGAACAATTACGAAATCCTGAAAATCTTTGGAAAGCTTTAACTGAATTGTGTGAAAAGTATCCTGACTTTGCGAAAGAATTTGAGCTAAAATTAGTTGGAAGAATTGATGATAAAATTCTGAATGAGATTGATAACTCGGTTTTAAAAAATAATATTAAAAATCTGGGTTATTTGGCTCACCAAGATTCTGTGAATGAAATGCAGAATTCTCATTTGCTTTTGATTACTAATTTCCCGGAAGAAAGCTCAAAAGGCATTATTCCCGGAAAGCTGTTTGAATACTTGGCGACAGGTAAAAAGATTATTTCATTTGGTCCAAAAGATGCTGATGTTGAAACCATTCTTCATAAAACCAATGCGGGAAAACATTTTGATTATTCGGAAGTGGTGGGGATCAAAGATTATATCCTATCGCTTTATGAGGATTGGAAAAGCGGAAAATCTATTGAGAATTCTGCCGATATTAATGAGTTCAGCAGACGAGAACTTACGTATAAACTTTCTGAGATTTTGGAACAATTGATTTAAGAATAATTATTGTTTCCACTTGTTTAACCGTTTCATGATGAAAACTTATTGGGAATGAATCTTTTTATGAAATGTCGTCAATTTTCTAATTGGCGCAGCGCGTGAGCGATGGTAGCGGCTATCCTTTTGTCTGGAAAGGAAAGCAATGGCGACAAAAGATAATAGTGGACAGCGCGACCCGAGCATCGGAAAAGCTTTGGAGAGGGGCACGTCTTAAAAAATAATTTTCGTTAAAATTAATCTATGGCATAAATTTTTCTACTAACTTAGTAATCAAATATTAATATAAAAAATTATATCATGGGAAACAAAACAAATGGCCTGTTGGCTTTGTTAGGATTAGGAGCGCTTGCTTGGTGGAAGTACAAAAAATCTTCTCCTGAAGATCAGCAAAAGGTGAAAGACACGATCAATAACGCCAAAGATAATCTGACGAAATTCGGAAATGATCTGAAGGATAAAGCGACACAAACAGTAGATCAGCTGAAAAATAAAGCTGAAGATTTTAAAAACGAAGCTCAGCAATCGGCTGAATAAAAACAAAAACCGGAAATTAATTTCCGGTTTTTTATTTGAATCTGATTTTTTGATTATTTATTGATAATCATTTTAGAACTATAGTTAAGTCCAATTCCAGATGCTTTTACAACATAAGCTCCATTTGGTAACTTCTGTGTATTGATAGCTTCTCTGGCAGACGGATCGATCTGTTGGTTTGAAACTAATTTTCCTGATGCGTCATAGATTTCAACATTTACTTTACCTAAAATATTGTTTTTGAAGTTCAAGTAAAATTCGTTTTTGGCAGGATTAGGATAAATACTGAATCCTTTTGCAGCTGTCACCTCATTTGTTGCTAAAGCACATTCTGCAGGTACTGTGAAATCCTCAACCTGATCGTTAATATTGGTTTTTGATCCTGCACTTGCATTAACTCCAACCCCTCGCTTAGCAAAAGTATTCCAGATAAGGCATTTGTTACTTCCGCCTGTTGAAGCCTGATCAGCCGCAATAATAGCATCTCTACCCATTATGAAAGTTGGATAACAACCTTGCAACTTAAGCCCGTCAACCACAGCCTGGAAAACCCTTGCAGATCCGGAATTAGCATCTGCAGTGATATCATTGTTGAAACCATATTTTTCTACGTACTTCCAATGAAGATCCCAAAGAATCGTGGCCCAAACAAAACCAATTGAGTGTACATCCGGAACCAAT
>NQWY01002670.1:0-11813 GCA_019425655.1 Rhizophagus prolifer
TTCATGACCCGGATACTCTTAAAATTCCGGGTATACTCGGATTGTATCCGGGTAAACGGGTAACGGGTCGCAGCTCTAGCCGCGGGCATTGGTGGTTGTACAATTATGTGGACTTTGTTTTTGAAATATCTCGAAAAACTTTAACATTATTGGTTTGATAATAACTTGTTACCTCCGAAATTTTGTGTCAGTTTCGGTATAAGAACCATTTCTCCCATAATGGATTTTCATTATGAACTCCTTAAATTAATTGAAGCACAAAATTTCATTAATTCTTTATCAATGTGAAATCATAAAATTAGTTACGTTACTTAATCCTGTCTTGTACTAAGCCAGGTAATAAATAAAAGTGGGATCTTTCAGTTTATTTTGGTTATATATACCTAATATATACATTTGGATTGACATTGTTTATTCCTGTTAATTTTTTTACTTGTGAAAAAGTTTCTGAAATCTAATAAAAGTAAAGGTTGGTTAGCATGTATGTATACATCTTTTAAAGGGGGTTACAGCTCTTTTTTAAAGATTCAACTCAAGTAAAATGGGAACAATTCATTAGGCCAGGACTGTTGAGGAAGGTACATAATTAACCCTCCTTACTTCAACAGAGAATTGCCATTCCTAATAATCCTAGACCCAAATCTGCATTGTAATATTTTAATGGAGATCATGTGGTTTAAAGGATTTCTTCTCACACTTTAAAACCTTGAGTTTAACTGTCAGGCTAAAGTTCCACCCCTCCTATGGAAGCCTGGACTTAATGTATACATACCTTCATTTTCTTATCTACTATGATGGTTTTCGCCTTGTCAACCATAAGGCATGCATATGTACCAAAGATAAATAGGTTTGTAAATATAAGTTATTAAACAAATATTTTTGTAGTTAAATGAGGGTTTTGTAAATAAATATTTTGTAAAAATATTCATATTTTTATAAATAAGAGTTTTGTAAAAGAGTTTGTAGAAATAATAAAAAGGAAGTAAGGCCTCTTTATATGTTTTTTTGGTGTACAAACTTTTATATAAATTATGTAATTTATGTAATGGAAATAGAGAAATGATGTAATAAATAATTATTTGTATTTATAAAATCTTGGAATGACTGTAATGACTTATGACTTAATTTTCCCATAATTTTGAAAGGATGAATTCTGTAATACACGTGAAAACGCGAAAGTATGTGTATTTATAAAAATTTAACGTCCGAATTTGTAGATGAATAGTTTTAAAAAGGAAACTATAAACGAGTTTGATTATAATGACTCAATGACTCATGGCTTGGCACATGTATTTTTACTGTAATACACGTGAAAATGCGAAAAAAAAAATTTAATGTCCGAATTAATTTCATATATTATTAGTTTTATTAGTTCAGATGATTCATAGTCTGTTATCTGGCATTAATCTTGCAGTAATTAAATATAAAAAAGAGAAGTCTCATGGTCTCATGATCACATAATTACGCGTACTAGGTATAAGCAAATCAATTTTTTATGGTCCTTTCCGATCGCCGGGAGCGACATCTATTGCAACCGCGAATGTCACCAACCGGCATTTTTCAACCGTCAGGACTTCAGGAGTGACTTGCTTTCATAGTCATAAATATTACTGTATCACTGTACATAAATTCAGACGATATAAAAAATTTCCACTAACAAAAGCAAAGCAATTATGACGTAAAAAAACCCTAAGCTAGTACTAACCCTCCCCGTACTATACTCCAGTAAATCAAGGTAAAACCCTCAAATCTGCCATCCTTTAAAAGTTCTCTAACTTTATCCCTTCATCTCCGACATGTGTATGACTTTGACGTTATAAGCCTCCCCACGTGGAGGAATAAAATTAATAAAATTTAATTGGTGCCGTGTCTTATGTTGTACATCACCTTAGGGGAACATTTAACATGTGCCACTAAAATGACCGTACTACTTCCATCTCTGAAGTTTTCCCTCTTACCGTATCTCAAGTTTCCCTCCAAAACTTCCCTCTTTTATCCAGCCAAAAGAATCCAGAAACTGCCAAAATACCGATATTTCAAATATACTGCGTCTCTACCAGGAGATGTTTTCCTTATTAAGACAAACTGCAAGTTATTTGGGGCATAAATTTCGTTACGAGGCTTCGAAAAATTCATTACTTGGTGAAAACTCACTGAAACGCAATGTATTAATGTATTAGGGGTGGTGTTCGTCAATGATTCGATTGTTTGATTGGATAAAAAATGAAAGTTTTGTTATTATTTGGAAATTGAATAAAAAGAAGTTTAGAGGTGTGAAAAAATAATCGTGGTGATTAATTAGATTTATCAACTAATTGTCTCCAATTTTAAAAATACGATATTTTATTATTTTAGGTAATTCTTCGAAATTTATAAAGTAGGACCGCAAGTAAAGAATATTCTTCAAAACGATCCTTTCAATCAATTTTGTCACACGTATGAGATTGAAATTTAAGTATTTTTTTTTTATAATAATCAAAAATAACGTCGTGTTTGAATCGTTGAACTATCCAACATATGAAGTTATTATGCCAACTAAAGAAACACATACTGTATTTTTCGATAACCTTCTGTAACACAACCATTGAGTGGAAAAAAGATGCAACTTATTTTTCCGTAACACAACCATTGAGCGGAAAAAAGTTGCATTGTAATAACACAGTCGGACTTAATCTCCGCGAACCAATCACAAAAGAAAGTTAAATATAGAACTCCATTATCTTTACAGAAAAAGTATAGCTAGATTCTTTTCTTACTAGGTTTCAATTTGAATTGTGTTTCTGAATAAAATAAACAAATGCGCCACCATACGGAAATTTAGGTATCACAATTACGCCTGAAATTTCAGGCAAAGATATATAAATTGTAAGTCATCAGCAATAAAAATTGGGAAATTTTTCGTATAGTAACCATCATGGCCGATAATCAGTTAACAAAGGATGAAATGTTTCGGGATAGGTGCATTCGCTGCTGCGATTATGTCGGAAGAGATAGTTGGTGCAGGAAATGTGACCCTAAACAACTAAAGGAAGGATGGACAAGCGGAAATGAGAGATATGATGCCATTATTCGCGAGACGCAAGAACGTGCAGATAGACATGGCTATCCGTGCCTCAAATGGATACCCTCTGAAAATCTAATAAATCTGGTGAAAGTGCGTGATGGTGATTTCGGAACAATATACGTGGCTGATTGGGTAGATGGGAGAGGAGGAGTGCACTGGAAGGAAACTATCAGAGTCGCAATCCGTGTCATGAACTGTACTGTGGGCATGCATTTTATTCAAGAGGTAGTAAAATAGATGAAATGAGCATGATGATTCTCATTTATATCGGCTAATCTGTCTTTTTTTCTTCGATAGTTAAATAAAGGCATAGAAATTTTTCAAACTATTAGTGATCCTGTTTACCAAGTATTGGGTCTTTTCGGTGTCACCCGATTTAATTATTGTACTTATGCATTAGTCGCGGGTACATTTTGCAATAAATGCGGCGGCTTACTTGATCATCTTGCGTGGTGTAAAGAATGTAAATTCGAACAATTTACACCTAGGTGGACAAGTGGAAACGTAAAGTATGATCAAGTTATCAACATATCTCAATGTTTGGCGAATAAGCCTGATTATCCTTGTTTAAAATGGATACCTTCACAGAACCTAATAAATTTAGTAGAAGTCAAAAGTGGAAACTTTGGAACAATATATACAGCTGATTGGGTGGGAGGTGAATACGATGGATGGACAATTGGCATGAATAGGCGAATAATATATAAGTGGCGGACAATTCAAGTTAAAATCGGTGTATTGAATCTCGGATTTGAATTTCAACCAGTACCTTCGATTTTTGAATTCTGGTGCGATAAAGAGAATTTTTTTCATGCTAATGATGCTGACGCACGCTTTTTACATGAGGTAAATAGTTACTTAAGGGATTAAGTTGAGCAGATATTGACTGATTTATTTACTTATTCACAGAATTTCAAATACTGCTTGCTATTTTGTAGTTATTTAAAGGATTCTCTAATATTCGTTATTACTACTTGGAAAATCATGAAGATGTTGAATACGGATGGAGATTTTGTGAAGACGGTGTAGTTCTTTTTGGAATCTCTCAACTTAATGGCCAATATGTATTGGTCGCTGCTTCATTATGCAACACTTGTGGTGGTGTACTAAATGAGAACGGGTGGTGTATTGATTGTGATAACAAACAATTAATGATGGGATGGACAAGTGAAAATTCAAGAGGTTGACGAAATCATAAAGAATACACAACGAGCAGCAAACAGATATGATTATCCATGCTTGAAATGGATTCCTCCCAACCAAATTCAAAATTTTCAAAAGATTGGCGTTGGAGGATTTGGAATTGTATACTCAGCTGAATGGCTGAATTGTGAGGGTGAGAAAAAACCCGAAAAGGTCGCAATTAAAGTTAATCACTCTTATGAAAATTTTCTTAGTGAGGTATATTTCCGACCATGCTTTGGCTTATAATGATCGAGCAAATAAATTTTAACACTAAGCATATTGATTTTCTTAAAGCTTAAAGCGATAGAGAAATTCAAAATTAAGGATAGTGCTTGTGAAACTGGGCGATTTATACTTGGCGTTTCGAAAAAAAGGGATACAAACCAATTCGTCATTGTAATGGGTTATGCTGTAAATGGCGATTTACGTAATTATTTAGCGAATAATCCGCATATTAATTGGTCTTTTCGATTGTCACTTCTATTTGATATCATTTCGTCTCTTCGAAATATACATTTGGCAGGACTTATTCACCGAGATCTTCATGGAGGCAATGTAATCATTGGTAGCGTTCTGTTCCATAGTGCTGGTAGGCTATTCAATTGTCTCAAATTGGCAAATACTGTATTTGAATTTGAACTAACTAAACATGTTTCAGTCATTACGGATTATGGAAGAGCGGTTGATAAGGAAAAATCCAAAGCACCACGTGATATAATTGGTGTTCTACCATACGTTGCACCAGAAATTTTTAAAGGCCAAGCTTATACTCAGGTGAGATCATAAATTAAGAATTCCATTCTATTACAATGATAATAACTTTATTATAGGCCGCAGATATTTATAGTTTTGGAATAATAATGGCTCAAATGTCAACCGGTCAATTCCCTTTCTCCGACCGCAAGTTCAGTGCAAGTCTTATTCGAGACATTCGTGATGGTCTACGCCCTCATATTGCAGAGGGAACTCCCCAATTTTACATTGATTATGCCGAATTATGTATGCATGCTGATCCTAGGCAGCGGCCAACAGCGAATGAAGCCTTTGAGAAGATATTATCATGGGTATTTTGGGATAGAAATGAGAGCGCCAACAACAGTATAATCCTTAATTCATATAATGCATATCTTCATAAAGTTAAGGTGGATGATGAGGTGATAAAGCAGTTTAAGGAAGCAGATAAAAAACGTTCCAGCTCCCAGCCTATTCAAGAACCAATAATTAATGATGCAACAAGATATCACAGCTCCAAATATAACATGCAAAAATTATTGAGTTTTTTTGACGATATAAAACTTGGTACGTCCAACATTGTTGTCAATTTTATATCCATATAAACTTCACTCATAAATTTAATTTATTTATTTATATAGATTCGAATATCTTAGACTTAGTCATAGCAGAAAACATAAGTGAATCAGGCAATTGCTAATGATTATGTATTGAATTTAGATAAATATCAAGAGTAAATTAATATGAAACTACAAACTTATCTGTTATAGGTAATAAAAGTTTAAATGATAAATCAAGGTTGCTTTGCATAATGTTTGATAATGAAAATTCTATAAATATATTAGTAACTTTTAATGCACCATTGTGCCAGTTTGAGTTATCCTATTCATGATCATACTGATTCGATGATATGGTAATTTATTGTAACACATTTTTACTTGATTCAAATTTTAAACAGGCTTTAATAAATTGTTTATGGTTATATATTATCATAGTATTATGAAAACACAGCAATATATAAATGTAATATTATTAAACTTTGAACCGGCTCCACTATTAAAGTTGTCACCTTGCTTTACCACCTTCGTCTAAGGCTGGTCTTAAGAAATCTATAAAGAATCTCTATGGAATTCTTGACTTTCATATTCCTAGCGGTTCTAATGCTACACATACTACTATATAATTTAATGATCATTTTTCGATATATTAGTCAAATGAGTTTATGTCTTTCGATCGTGATGTCGGTCGTTCTTCTACAGATATTGCGTGGATGACGCCATTAAGGTAACGATTGACGAAAGTAACACTAAAGTAACGACAATGATACCCTCGCCTTTATTTATACGGTGATGCCCCCTTCATATATATATATTGACAGCAGTTTTCTTAGCTTTTTTAATAGTTTTACTGCGGTTGATCACTCCTTCACATGTTAACAGTTTGTGTAATGCATTCGGTTATAAAAAAGGCAACTTGTTTCCCATGTATGCTTATACTCTTTTTTTTCTTTTTAACAAGAAAGAAGTATGCCTTTGCCTTCCTTGCCTACAGAATGTTTTAGTAATGTACTCTCCTTCCTTGACAACCAATGTTTGTATAGTTGTTTATTTGTCAATAAATATTGGTGTAGCCTTTCTATTCCTATACTTTGGAAGGATCCTTTTGAGTCTATTTGTATGAGACCTAAATTAATAAATACATTACTCTCTTGTTTAAACGAAGAAGAAATTTCTTCATTAATTCCTTATGCTATAAATTTACCGAATTATCAATCTCCTTTATTCGAATATGGAAAATATATAAGAAAAATTCGTCAAACATTTGTTGAACATCCTCAAGATTGTAGAGTTCAAAAGTTAATAGATGTTATATATCATATGATTATGAGACAAAGATCTAATTTACAAGAATTCAATATAAAATTATATCAAATTGATTATATTGATTTACCAAAATTTTCAGTTTTTACAACTTTTAAACCTGGAATTGCGAATTTACGTTCTTTAAAAATGGAAAAAATGGAAAAAATAGATGTTAATTTAAATGATTTGATTTGCCAAAATGCCATTGAACTTTTAACCATGTTACCAAAATTCTGTAATAAAATTATTGATTTTGAATTATCTGTTGATAATTTAAATGAAAATTTCATCAATCCATTCATGGATATTATCAGATCACAACCTTTAGAGAATATTTTAATTTATATTTCTAGAATATCTAATTTAGGAGAAAATACTCAAAAAATCTTGAATTCTTTGGAATTTCGATCGGATACTTTGAAAGAATTATCATTTGAACACTTAGACTTTCAAAGAATTGATTTATCATTTATGACAAGTCTAGAGTGTATAGAAAAAATTAAATTTATACATTGTAAAGGCTTTGTATCGAAACATTGTGAGGCTTTATTTAAGAAGAAATTTCGATTTAAAGAATTAAAATTTTGGCATGATGGTCTTTATAATTTTTATGATGTTAAATTTGATAGGTATTGCATTGAATTAAATGTAGTAAAAACGATAATTGGATATCTTTGTGGTGAATCATTACTCAAGTTATCCTTAAATGTTATTACTATAGAGATAATCAACGCGATAAAAGAATATTGTCCAAATATTTTCTTTTTGCATATTTTGTTCATCTCACCGGAACTATTTCGTGATCCAATAATCCCTCTTATTTGCGATTTATCTTCTTTAAAAACCTTACATATTCAAAATAAAACGTATATGTTTGATAGTGTTTCTCTGGCTAAAGTTTTGGGAGATTTTCTGACGTCTGTAGAATATTTATTCTTTGATTTTTTTATCGATTTATTATCATTTGAATATTTTACTAATAATTGTAAGGCTAATTTAAAGAAATGGGTTATTATTCCGAATGATAATTCTTTGAGAAGGGATTATTTATCATGTGTTAATAATTATCAAAAGGTCCACAATTCTTTAAAAGTATTGGGAATTAACAAATCTTTTACTTTTGATTGGACAAATGAAGAATTTGAAATTGTGGATTTATTAAAAAATCAAGGTGTTGATGTTGTTCCATCTGAAGAGTTGAGAATATTATTTGATTTGTGATTGAACAAAATATATAGTTGGAAATTATGGTAATTTTTATATTCTAGTTTAACAAAATGATTTTAATTGGTTATAAGACTTTTTATTTAGTATTTACTATGTATGTTATGTAGTGTTAATTGATTCACAAATATATTTGTATATATTTGAAATATTTTGTTAAATAAACTTCAGGTTTTTAGTTCGGTTTTGGTAAAAATAGAAAGTAAATTTAGGAAAATGAACGGATTATACAGAAGTACTAATAACATTTAGAATACCGTAAATTTATTTAATTAAGGGAAATTTATTTATGTAATGATTGGCTTTCGCTTTAAAAAAATTAATTTCAGTTCTTTCGATATTTATTAGTAATTTTCGATTTTAATCATTTTTTTAATAATGAAAATTTTCTTGTTTATGAAATAACAATTTTGAGTGGGTTCTTTAGTTCTTGACTTTCAGTTATAACGACGCCTTTTGTCTTTATATTTACGTAGATAATGCATAACAGATAATGCAATAAATAAATTTAACTAATAAACATCATAAATTTACAGTTAAAAAATTTTGTACCACCATATGTCGTAACTAATAAATATAATTCATTAAAATGTTAAATTTTTAAAACGTTAATAATGCATTTACTTTTTTATTATGGTCCTTTCCTAATAAATATCCAACTATTAAATTATGCTGCATTTAAATTGGGCTTGACGCCTTGACGTTGTTACTGCGTGGTCAAATCCCATCCAATCATTTATGATTTATATGCTTAATAAATTATTCTCATAAAAGGTTAATATTATAGATTTATCTATTTAAATTTGCACGAGAATTTGAATATTTGTCGTGTCAAATTTTATGTAAACCACGTAGACAAATTGAAACAAACCATCTGTAATTCTGCTTTATTTAGTTAATTACATCAGCAATTACTATAACATAATCCGTTGCGTAATGAGGCAAAGTATTATTGAGGCTTCTCCCGTGAGATTAACATATGACAGAATATAAAATAAATATTATACTGTATATACAAAATATTTTTAATTTAAGGGCTGAAATCGGGCTGTGCATCTAAGCATTTTTTTAAGTCTCTTTGAGTTTCATATAAATTAGAGACTGATAAGCTACTCCCACAAATTTTTTCATTTTCATTCTTTACTGAAATTCTTGTACTTTTCCAAATCTACCATGTCATATTTGTCGTTATTATGAACATAATACATAATAAATACCTAATATATTTTTATTCAACATATTTACGAAACTTAATAGAATATCATTTACAAAAGATTTGAAGAAACAATTAACATTTATTCCGATTCTAATAATCAATTTATCATCCTCTCTTCTGAAGAATCACTCACTAATTAAACATTATCATAACTGTGAAAATATTACATTATTACATTTGAACTATCACATAAGATACTAGTAACATAATATAAATTTGATATCTTAAAAATTATTTATGATCAATTACTTACTAGTTATTAATTTTATAAAATCCAAAAAAAGAGCCTTGAAAAACAAGTAGCTAGAATTATTAGAAAGTTTTAAGCAACATATCATTCTTTTTATGAAATTTAATAAGACTACGGACCATAATTAAATCAAACAGTTTAATAGACCTGAATTTGCCACCTTACCTAGCACATAACAAATAAATATCAGAAATTCCTTTATACAGTTATTATTTATAAAATTTCAGCTATTGAGTTTAATGAATTAATTCTTTATTGCTCACAAACATACTACATTTATGAAATATACATTAACGAATAAATAAGTTTTTTTTTTCGAATGAACTTTATAAGAAAAAATTATTACTCTTAAAATTTTAAAAATATATAATTTAATGACAGTAAAATCATGAATTCAAATGACAAACTTAAAAATTGGAAGCAATGACCTCTTGAGAGAACATGTAATTGCATGACGACTTGGCTCAATGGAACTCATGTTTTTGCTTTTGGATTATGTAATTCTTCCGCCACTGTGAAGTTCCTCACACCTACCACGAGATCACGTGCAATACTCCCTATCTATAGGATAAACGACCTTAACAGTTATAGTTAAAGACATATGTATTTATTATATGAGAAAAATTTAATTTGACCAGATAGATGTTTTAAGTTTATGAAAAATGGCAGATTGTAAAAATATAATACTTTAATTGCTATAAAAGTTCAAAATATTATTAAAAGTGATCAATCTTTAAGGAAATTGCTTTGCATGTAATATCTGCCAAAATCCTCTCACAGTTATTATATTGAGAAGGAATGGTTAATTTATTTGATTAAGTTAAATTATATACAAAAAACCATTACTTTAAATAATCCTCTTTAAGATGCAGTAAATATAATATTTTATAAGACAAATGATATCAAAAATTTCAAAAAATATAATATGGTTTGAATTTGGTACAAAACTTGTAATTGTTTACTTAGAAATGATCATCTCCATGTATGATTATGATACAAAGAAGCTGCCGCCTCCAGGAATTGTATTGAAGGGTGGAAACGAATGCCTTTGCCTATCCTGAAGCGATCAAGGCCTGGAAATTTGTAAATGGCCTGTTGCCTGACCTATATGTTACCGTCAAGCCTCACAATGATCAAACATGGAATGGTGTTGTGGGGAAGTTGATGATTCTAATATTAGAAATTATGCCATGATTTAAATTCTCTAAGGCTAAACAATTACATTATCATAAAAATTAGCATATAATTCAGAGGATTTCAATGACAATTATGTAATCATTAAATAAAATTTGCTGTGATAAATAAAGCAATTAATTATTTAGAAAGGATCCAATTTATTGGCAAAAGACAGATGATTGCTGGATACAACTTAAAATTCAAATATTAGTTTTATGTACAATTTCTTTTGATTGATCACCAAAATCACAAACCTAATGCATTTGCACAAAGAAGAACAGATTTATAGTATTATTATTAGTTGTATCAGATTCGGCAGCATATATGAAAAATGTTATTATTTGGTATTTTAATTAATTAGATATTCTTTAAAATCAAACAAGCCCATCTTTATTTGAACATGATGTTGGAAAATTAATGAAAGGCAGTCAACATTCTTTTACTGCAAATACATGGTGGTAAAAACTAAAATTATATCTTACTATTTAATGGAAAGATTATTATCAATCATTAAATAAAGGTATTTTTTCACAACTGTTTAGTTGCTTTAATATTACAATTTTAAGGTACTTATTATTGCCATAATATTAAATATTTTTAACTTGATGTAAATAGAAATTCTCAGAGGCATCTATTCCATCCAATTAGATTGGATAACTTAGAGATGGAAATGTTTAATTATAAATTAATAGGGATTATATTTATTGGTGTAAAAAATATAAATTAGTAAAAGTATGAATTCTTATTGAGAAGGGATTTAAACAATTATGAATTATATTACATTATATTCGTCAAAACAAAATATTTTAAAATTTATCTTACATGGCTTATGAAGATTTAAAACATCTTGATGATAAACCTTTAGAATGTATATTTACTGCAGGAATGCAAGCAACACAACATGTTGTAGGAATTAATTCAGGGGGTTAAGTGTTAAATTCTGCTTATTTTATAGATGTTCAAACTCAATACTCTATAACTTTAATAATATAAATTCTTAAAAGGAAATATAATTAAACATACTTTATCCTCTGTTAAGGATTATTTTGATATAATTGAGTTGATTAAGCAGGACTTCAAGCACATGCACATCTTATCTTCTAT
>NQWY01002671.1:0-10510 GCA_019425655.1 Rhizophagus prolifer
ACAATTATGCAAGTACAAAATCAATTACACTTTTTTAAGACTCTTCGTGGTGGTAGGTTCAGGGCTCATTTTGGTGATAAAACAGAAAAATCTGAAACACGATCAAAGGGATTCGCTGCAGCAGCGATGTTGCCAAGTTTAATTTCTGCTTCAGTAGGTGTACACATGACCAGAGAGAACACAGTGCAAAATTCGAGTCATGATTTGGAAAGACACCTTCGTAATGATGATAATGAGGGAATAAATTCATCATCGGCGTCTAAAAATCAACATGACACGAATGCGGACACAATAGATATTCAAAAGGATGAGGCGAGATGATTTGATCTCAAAAAAAAAAATTATTAATATGTCATTTCTTAATATGTTTTTTTACGGGTTTTATGTTTATTTCTTTTAAATAATATATTTTGTAATAAATTGTATGAATAAAAAATCTTTAGATTTGTATTGTGTATACAATGCAATTAATTATTATGACTAAATTATTGAGGATAAATTATATTTAGTTTGTAGATCAATGCAAGATGCAATCGGTTTTATAATCGGGACCGAGTCATTTTTCCTGTTTTGGAGAATTTGTTAATATTCTTATCCATTGTAAGACTGATGTAAACTTTATGATAAAAGATTATCAATTGCACTTTATGACTCATTTCAGCATTTCAGTCAAAAAAATTTCATATATAATAAACTCGAAATTCTAACGGATCGAGATAACACGAATAAGCTATGCTTGCGAAAAAAAGTCTTAATTTTTATCGTTCTTCAGTGACAAAACAACTTATTCATTTACCTTTTAAAAAGCTAGCAACAATAAATCGATCGACAATAGTCCCAACATTAAAACAATGTCGTTACATTTCTCATGAAGTACCAAAGGACAAATTAATAATTTTTGATACGACTTTGCGTGATGGGGAACAGGTAAATTATTTGCATTGTAAAATACGTAATGTTTGATAAAATCAATAATACTGTTAGTAATATTTATTAAACAAAATAGTAAGTTTATTCTCGAGTCACCTGGTGTTACCCTCAAAACTGAAGAAAAACTTGAAATTGCTCGGCACCTTTCCAACCTTGGTATTGATGTTATTGAAGCTGGTTTTCCTATTGCTTCAGAAGGAGATTTTGAAGCAGTAGCTCGTATCGCAAGAGAAGTTGGTCCATTAATGACCGGGAGAGAAAAAATAGGCAAGCCTGTGGTCAGTATATTTAAATGACACGAGCAGAATATAATTTATGTATATTTCAAATTCACAATATACGCAATTTAGATTATAGCTGGACTATCTCGTGCTGCTGAAAAGGACATCAAACGTTGTTATGAAGCTGTATCACACGCGCCTTTGCATAGAATTCACACGTTTCTTGCTACATCAGACATACATCTTAAATATAAACTAAAATTTGATCGTGAAGAATGTAGAAAGCGAGCCGCAGCCGCAGTTGCATATGCTAAGACTCTCTGTGATGATGTGGAATTTAGTAGTGAAGATTCTGGGAGAAGCGATATGGATTTCCTTTGTCGGGTCTTGGAAGATGTTATTGAAGCAGGTGTAACAACGCTTAATATACCAGATACAGTTGGTTATAGTAATCCAGAGAAATACGGACAATTAATCAAATATTTAATTAAAAATACACGTGGATCGGACAAGGGGTCAACTCACTGTCATGATGATTTGGGATTAGCTACTGCCAATACTTTATCTGGTATCCTAAACGGTGCTAGACAAATAGAAGTCTCCATCAATGGTATTGGCGAACGTGCTGGTATGTACTTTAATTAAAAAAAAAATTCATTCTTTTATTTTGTAGGTAATACTCCATTCGAAGAAGTTGTAATGAACGTTCATACACATCCTGACTATTATCCAGTATATCATACAATCAATACACAACAAATATATCGTACTTCCAATATAGTTTCATCCCTTTCTGGAATGATAATACAGCCTAACAAAGCTATTGTGGGTACCAATGCTTTCCTTCATGAATCAGGTATTCACCAAGATGGCGTACTTAAGAACAAACTAACTTATGAAATTATTCGTCCAGAGGATGTTGGTGTTTTCAATACAAATTTAGTATTGGGCAAACTTTCAGGTCGAAATGCGTTCCGCACGCGTCTTGTAGAATTGGGATATGGCGATATGAGTGAGGATGATGTTAACGTAGTTTTTGAAAGATTTAAAGCTTTGGCTGATACTAAGAAACGTGTTACAGATTATGATATTTTGGCCTTAGTATCAGATCAAGTCTCTTCTACTGATTCACGATTTGAATTACAATCAATTCAAGTTGTGTCCGGTACTCATGACATGTCAACAGCAACCGTTAAACTTAAGGACAATACACATAATAAAGAACTTGTTGATGCTGCTATTGGGCGTAGTGGTCCTATCATGGCGGTATTTGGAGCTATACAACGTTTGGTAGAACGGAAAATACGGTTGTTGAATTATGAAGTTCGCGCTGTTTCAGAAGGAATGGATGCTTTGGGTAAAGTTAATCTTAGGATTACTGGAGATGTTGATGATTCGGAAAATGGGGAAGTTGACGATTCGAAAAAGTCATATAAGGCTGTATATCCTGGAAATGGTACAGATTTAGATGTAGTTACAGCAAGTGCCAAGGCCTATCTAAATGCGATTAACAGAATGTTTGAGGAAGAAATTAATGCTCAAACTGGTAGAGGGAGGGTTATTTCATTCAATAAGAGAGTGGTGGATATATAAATATAAATAAAGATTCATTTTATTTTGTGATAAACTTTATACTTTGCAGCATATTTAAAAAATATTTATTATGTAATTCATCACCATCAACAAGTATGATATAAAATTTATTGGTCTTTTTTAGAGATACTCTTTTTACCTCTCCATGTTTTCATTCCATCGTTAGCTCCGGAAAACTTTATATTTATAAAAACAGAGATATTAGCGTTAGTTATTCTATTATTTGACAATTGTAACAAATAAAGATTTATAAATACCTTGTGAGCAAGATCTTGTATAAATGATGGAAGAAATCTCAATAAAGGCATCAAATAAACATAATAAGGTGTAGTAATAATATGACCTTCATTCTTGTCCAATGCAGTGATAATAAGTTTTATCACATCTAACGTTGCTAAACGAGGAGTAATAAATGGAAATGAAACTTTGATACCGTCAAATAATCCAGTATCAATTTCACCAGGGCATACAAGAGTTGTGCGAACTTGTTTGGCGTTGTAGCTAATACAAAAAATTCTTTTTAAATAAAAGAAAATGAGAAATAGTATAAAAATATATAAATATTACCGAGTATCCAATTCGTATCGAAGTGATTCATGGAAACTAATCAAAGCAGCTTTACTAGCACAGTAATCAGCTTTGATAAAATTATGTTACCTAATTGAGGCAATCCAGTGTATCCAAGTGAGGATGCTACTGTTACCTTGAAGAATCGGAATAATTTTAGTAAAAATGTAAAAATGTTTGGATCTTAAATAAATGAAGAAATATATTTACAATATGACCATGATTATTTTTAATCATATCTGGCAAAAATACTTTTGTGGTCCAAAAGGAAGATAACAAATTTGTGTTTATAGTACTGCAAATAAAACGAATCGATTCAATAATAATAATTTAGAATATCGACATTATAATGTCAAATATTTAACATTTACTCTGTTATGTCACGTATCGATTCATCAAGAATAGTTTTTCCTCTGACAATAGCTGCATTGTTTACAAGTATTGTTGGATTACCAAACTTAAGATGTGAAATAAAAATGTTAAAAAATTACGTAATGCGTATATATAAATTAACTTCTCCAAAACATTTACTTGTTCTATTATATCTTTGCCAACACGTTGAACCTCTTCATAATTTGAAACATCGCATTGAAAATATTCTATGTTGACTAAAAGAACATAAAGAAAGATTAAGTACGAAAACAATTACATTTTTAGTCAATTACGTACCATGCTCAAAGTCAGGAGGGTTAACGTCCAGTATGATCACTGTTACGTTTCTGATCGCTAATGTCTCAGCCAGAAGCCCGCCGACACCACCTGAACCTCCAGTAATAACTACCACTTCGTCATCCCAATTTACTTTATTTGTCTTCCAACCGTTTCTACTTTTTAAACTTAAATAACTCAAAAGCCAAAAAAAGCATACGATGCTTGTATATAAGCTAGCCCATAAAAATTCTGGAGTAGTTAAGCCATATCCTATGGAATAAAAGTACGGAAGAAATATAAGAACAAATGAGGGGTGAAAAAATGATAGCGCTAGAATACGAAGGAAAAAATCTATAGATATATTCATCGTGAAATTGAAAAATATTTTGTTCGATACAATGATTACGGTAAATTCGATTAGTTTCTATTATCAGTTATTAATCTCAAAGTTACACGGCATAAGCTCGTTAATTTAACTTTACCCATTTACCGTTTATTGTTTACCTACACGTTTGAACGCGAAACACGTAACGTTTTATTTGATCATCATGATGCACTGAATTACATATTCCACTCATTCATCATCTATAATTTTTATAATTTTTTTTTACTCATATTATACGAATGTTGAAGTATATAAATAAAGTCGATTCTGCTAAGTCTTCGAGGTGGATGAATTACATTTAGTATAAATACTGAATTTATTTTATTATTTTAACTATTTTCTTTACCT
Organism: Rhizophagus prolifer; assembly: GCA_019425655.1. Lineage (NCBI taxonomy): Eukaryota > Fungi > Glomeromycota > Glomeromycetes > Glomerales > Glomeraceae > Rhizophagus > Rhizophagus prolifer. The sequence continues at coordinate 4,696 of NQWY01002671.1, forward strand.
GGTAGACTTTTTCTCGCAAGAATTATGACAGATAAAGCTCGGCTTGCGAATCCGAATGCCACTATTAATACAACAGTCCTTTCTGATCCGAATGAGGATCCAACTATCAGTATAATTTACCGTACGTAGGATATTTTCGTATAGTGAAAATTTTGTTAATAATAACTAACAAATAATAATAGGTGACGGTAAAAAACTCTATCTTCGACCAGGTAACAAGAATATAGACGAGTAAGTATCACAAATTTAGTAATTTTTTTTATTGATAATTTATTTAAAAACAAATTTATTCATTTGCATTAAGAGTTTTATACATCGTAAACAAATATTTGCGAAGATTAAAAGAAGAAGAAGACTTTTCTGTTTAATAATTCAAAATAAAAAGTGTATTCAAGAAAGAATTAGCTTGAGATTTATTTGAATTACAATTATCCGAATGAGTAATTTATCATCAAATAGAATAAATGCCTAAATCATTACCATTTATAATCGATTTTTATGCTTTTACAGCATATTTACGTTGAGGGAAATGAATAGCTTTTTCATGAGCACTGAAACAACAATAAAACATTAAGAATATGCGTTTGGATTGATACATAAAAATTTATTAAATAAAAAAGTTTACCGCTTAGTCTTCTTATTAGCCTCATACTATAGAAAGAAGAACGATATTAATTAAAATATTAATAAAGATTCCATTAGTTTAATCATCATAATCTCTTACCTTTGTTAAACGACGACGGATAGCACGAGTTTTTTTCGGTCGAAGATCTAGAGGTTTATATTTTTTGCATTTATAAGCTAAAATTGAAGGCTGATCCTTTTGTCTTTGTTTAATGGCTTTGCGAAGAGCATCTCGTTGCTTGTGTGAAATTACAGTGTTAACGCGTGCGATAGACTTTCGAACTTCGCGCCTACGCAAATTATCAATAAATGAATTTTGATCGTGTGTAGCAATCAGTGGATTTTAATTTGTTCTACCTACAATTTAGTTAATTTTGAGGCTGCACCGCCTGCAATTTTTTGAACTTTTAAACCGGCGAGTTCTTGCTTAAGGTCTTCGAGCTGTTTATTAACCTCGGCCTTATTTTTATTGCGAAGTTCGTAAGCTTTAACAGGAGGCTATTAGAATAAATTTTAAGTTATTATAACTTCTTTTTTTTGATTTTCTATATAACTCACGATCCCAATCTATTCTAATTAATAGATGAGTTCCTTCTAATTGAACCCAACTCAAATAAGATTTTCTTGTTTAAGAGCTAAAAATATAATTTGCATATATTTTTGTGGATGGAGGATGGATGGCTCACCATAATTAAGAATCTTTTTCTATTCTGCTATTCTGAGAGTGAAAAAAAAAAATTGGCTGACAAAATATCACACCCTATGGAGATCTTTGTTTATCATCACCAATCAATTTTCCGTATTAGATTTATTATGAACAGTTGATCTAATTTCTGCAAACGTAAATATTCTTATTGTCGAAATGTCAATCGCTAGAAATAAATTTTCTTTAGCTTTCAGACAAAGCTTTTTATCCTTTACTTCTTTTAGTAGTAGGATTGCAAGGTCAAAGTACGTGTTATTTTGTATAAAGTTCATTTTTTGTTATAGGTTGCTAATTTAATGAAAAGATCCTTTAGACAAGTTGCACTCTCTCGTTATGCTTCTACACTATCGTCCCTTAACACATTATCCGAAGAAGAAGAAAGTATTCGTGATTCAGGTAAATCACTTTCTTTTTATTTATGCTTTTTTTATTTTTTAATCACTAAAACCATCACTGAATTTTTGATATCGATCTTGTTTAGTCGCAAGTTTTGCAGAACATAAAATTAAACCTCTTGTTTCTAAAATGGATGAAAAGGAATACCTTGATTCAGAAATCCTTAAGGGTCTTTTTGAGCAAGGGGTTCGATGAAGAGATTTTTTTAGCTTATGGGAATAGAAACTGAAGCCGAATACGGTGGTACCGGAAGCTCATTTTTGGCTGCTATATTGGTTGTTGAAGGTAAAATTTATTCATTATACAAATTTTAGGTTTCGAATTGATTGATTTATTTTTATTATATGTATATATCTTTATAAAAGAACTTGCGAAAGTAGACCCATCTATTAGTGTTGTTTGTGATGTTCAGGTAAGTTTTATTTATTTGAAGATCATTTATAGTCGCATCATCTAATGTATGTTGATTTACAGAATACACTTGTTAATACATTATTTCGTAAATATGGTAATGATTTCGTGAAAGAAAAATATTTACCTCAACTTGCAACTGAAAAGGTAGGAACAACTTCTTAAGTATTTACATGGCGAAATAATAAAATGGATTTATTCTGTTAGGTTGGTTGCTTTTGTTTATCCGAATCTGGAGCTGGAAGTGATGCATTCGCGTTAAAAACTCGCGCTGAGAAAAAAGATGGATATTATATTCTTAATGGTTCAAAAATGTGGATCACTAATTCAGGAGAAGCCGAGATTTTTTTAGTATTCGCTAATTTAGGTAATTATTTTATTATAAGAAATACATATATACTTATTTATAATTAATGATTTGCATACATTTCATTAGACCCCTCAAAAGGATATAAAGGAATTACATGTTTTGTTGTGGAGAAAGACATGGGAATTAAGATTGAAAAAAAAGAATCTAAGGTCTTCACAATTTCTTTGATTTTTTTATATAACATATTTATAATTAACTTTGTATTTTAAAATTATTTAGCTTGGTATTAGAGCTTCTTCGACTTGTACATTAAATTTTGATGATGTCAAGGTATAGGATGATAAATAAAAGAGTGCGTACTTAACTTATACTTTCTGCTGGAATAATCTTATTTGAGACTAATAACATTAGGTGCCAGAGGAAAATGTATTAGGAGAACTAGGCAAAGGTATTATTTTTGATTGTAGAAGTATCTTTTCGATTTTATGTTTATGTAATGACTGTTTTCAATATTTCGAACATTAAGGTTATAAATACGCGATTGAAATTCTTAATGAAGGCCGTATTGGTATCGCCGCTCAAATGATAGGGTTATCTCAGGGAGTATATGATTATGCTTTAGATTATATGTTTCAGAGGAAGGCATTTAATAAATTAATTGGTGAATTCCAGGTAAGTTTATCAATTTGACTTCCTTGACATTTGGTTTATCACTAATATCTTATTTTTAAAGGGTATGCAACATCAATACGCTCAAGGTAAAGATCCGATAATTTTAAATTGCCTTGTACATAACGTAATTTAAAAAATTATTTTATTACAAATTGCAGTTGCAACTGAAATAGAGGCTTCTAGGTTATTGACATACAACGCTGCTAGATTGAAACAAGAAGGTAAGGATTTTGTTAAAGAAGCAGCTATGGCAAAATTATATTCTTCTCAAGTCGCCGAGAAGACTGCATCCAAAGCTATCGAATGGATGGGTGGTGTGGGCTTTACAAGGGATTTTCCAGTTGAAAAATTTTACAGAGATGCGAAGATTGGTTCTATTTATGAGGGAACCTCGAATATTCAACTTTCAACAATTGCAAAATTAATAGCTCTTAAATTTAAATAATTTATACAATAAATACAATATAAGTTATTACTGTATTTTGATAAATAAATCACGTGCATGGGTTTGCGTATTAATTACATCATAAAGTTACTAGAGTTACTAAATTATAATTTCTAGTCAAATTTAGAAAGAAATATCAATTTTACATCATTAATATAAGTTGAAATGTTATGAAATATCAATTTTACGTCATTAGTATAAGAAGTAGAAATGTTATAAATAGAACGTACTTTTGCGTATGAAAAAAATTTAAAAAAAATAAAATGAATAAAATGTTGAGTTTTCGTTTGAGATCACATCAAATGTTTGCAAAAACCTCTGTTATGCAAACTCGACACTTTTCTTACAAAATTTCACCCATTTTTTCACCTGTTGGAAGGTAATAAAAAATATGTAATTTGCTTTATTCAAATGATTTTTTCAACAATTTTTATCTGTAGTCATATGTCCGATGATCCGAAAGTTTTGAGCCAGGAAAAGCAGAAAGGTTAGTGGAATAAAAATGACAATAGTACAATGTTAAAAATAATAATTATTTTTTTAATAGGTAAAGTAAAAAGCCCAATTGAAACAGCTCCGGGATGGAATGAAAAATTGGCATCCGAAAGTGAAGCGAGAGTAAGTTTGATCATTATAAATATTGTAATTTATTTATAATCATTCAACCTTTGTTATATATCTATTAAATATAGGTCAAAGCAGATAGACATGATAAAAACAATACAGTTACTGTTGAAGAAATGCAAAGACAATCGATTAGTTTAATGGAAGAACATGATTACAAACCCGAACTAAAAGAACAAGAACACAAAAACTAAAAGGGCGACAATTGGAGTGATCTGTATACCTGATTAGATAATTGTGGCGTAGTAATACTGTAAAATTAGTATTATGTATAACTAAAAAAAAAGTCTTTTTAACAATATTAAAAATCTTGAATATATTATAAATTTATAATAAATATACAGAAATGTAAAATACGAAGTATTATAAAATAAAATTTTATGAACTTTTTTGGGAGTGAAAACTATACTTGTGTCCAAAATTAGTTTAGTATTACAGAAATATGTTTGTAATTATTAAGTAATTCATTAAAAAATTCTGAATTCTGTCATATTACAAAAATATTTGGCCAAATTATATTTAAGAAATTTAATAAACAATAACTCAGCATCTAGCAACCTATTTTTGATGAATCTAATGGTAGTAAAATCATTGAAATCTAATTACTAGATTGTGTTCTGATATCAAAAATCATTAAATATTTATAGTGAATTAACTCTGTCAATATCTATGCTAGAGAAATGAAACACATATCATTAGATTTGTCTCAATAAGATGAATTGAATGGTGGTAAGATCATTGCAATCTGAATACTAGATTGTAATCTGATACAAAAATCATTAAATGTTTATGACAAATTAACTTTGTCAATATTTATTCTAGAGAAATAAAACACATATCATTAGATTCATTTCGATGAGATGAATTAAATAATAGTAAAATCATTGCAATCTGATTACTGGATCATGATCTAACACTAAAAATCATTAAATATTTATGGTAATCTAACTCTACAAATATCGATACTAGAGAAATGAAACATATATCATTAGATTTGTCTCAATAAGACGAATCGAATGATGCCAAAATTATTGAATTATAGTCACTAGATCATGAAAAATTTGCAATTTTGCACTATTATACAAATAACAACTATAGTGAAAACTTTCATTATTTTCTTGCCTTAGTAATAAATCGAATAATCTTAAGGGAGTGACACATATTATGTCATATTCATTTTACTATAAACCTTACCCCCTCTCCACTTATCAGATTTAATAACCAATTAAATTTAGTTATACAATTTATATAAATAGAATAAGTGTAACATCAAATTTTAATTATCCCCCTCCCCTCCTCTAATAATTACATCATATATGTCACTTCCCTTATCATATATAATGATACAGCAATAATAGTTTTGTGCAGTATATTATAATTTCTGCTGCTTTAAGTAGAAAACCACAGAATTGTCTGAAATGATAGCTCAAAGTAGATTTTAGAAAATAGATTGTATTACACCTATTGCCTAATTACGCAGTACATTTATAGGTTTATTAGATTTATAAAAAGTAATACAAAAATAAAGAATAATGTAAACTAAACTAAGATCTAATATAATTAACCTATAAACCATCTATCATTATTTAATTCCATGTATGTACTGTCAATTAATCATTTTCCTATA
>NQWY01002673.1:0-10341 GCA_019425655.1 Rhizophagus prolifer
ACATGGAGATCTTGTAATCCATTTATATTTAAACAATTAGCATCCCAATAATATCCTAATACATTAGATAACACCAAATTGCAATTCGTTTTCTGACATGTAGTTATAAAGTTGCTGAATTACATCCCTTGCTTTAGCATTCGTTTTGTAAAAATCCGAAAATGCCTGTCCATTCTCAATGCCTTCTAAAATGTGTACTCTTTTAGCTTCGATCACCAAGATTAATAACTTTTCTTAGTAGTGGCAAGAATAATCAGGCTTCCTAACAGTGATGGCAAACGACCACATTTGGCCATTTAATGACTCCCCGAATGACCTTCAAGTGACCTGGCCATTCGGACCATTTGTTATTTAAGTCATTTAAGTTTAATGTTGTATAATTCAGGCCAAATTTATAATCCCGGCCAGAATTACAAACGAAAGTACAAAATTGTATAAATAATTTGACCAGATAGCGTAATTTTAAATGACAAGGTCATTTGTCATTGAATGTTGAAATGATCCAAATGAGTCATTTGAGTCATTTGAGGTCATTTGGGTCACTGGCAATCACTACTTCCTAGTGGTATGAACTTTCCGCATCAAAAACTCATAATCTGGGAAAACCCTGTTCAATACTAAACAAATATTGAGTTAATAGCTTGTCGTACGACCTCTTCTTCAGTTACTATAAAATCATTGATAAACATTGGTTCTTTGTATTTAACTCATTGAAGTTGTACCCATTTACATTATCGAAAAAGTCTTCCCAAAGTATCAAAGTAACACTTTTCTTGAAGGTTTACCGCTTACTCTTGTTGTGAACTTTGAGGTTGTACAATACAGAGAATGCTTGAAGGATACGATAATGCTTCTTCCAGACTAAGAACTAAAAATGAATCATGTGGCAACTTTATGATCTGGTGAGCTTAGAATGTGGTTCAAAATTTTTCGGGAGCGTTTTTTTGGTGATGGTTTAATGTTTTGTTTTTTCCCACCCTCCATCCAAAACTCTTGCAAATCTTTCTTGCGTTCCAGATGTCCTTTTCTCACCTGTTATGAAAAAGAGATTGTTAGCAATGCATATCATTTTTTATTTAGTGGTAAAGAAAGTACATAGCCAGTTTCTCCTTCAAAATCAGCAGACTCTATCAACAACGAAGGTAGAGCACCCAAGTTGAGAGCCTGGGGTGGTTACCAAGCGAACAAGCCCAGTAATTCTCCTGAGTCAAAATGGGATCGACTAGGAGTTACTCTTCCTTTGCAAAATAAAAAAAAAACGCACCTTTTCTTCTAAGGCCACATAGATTATCTGGCGTAATTGAAATGACACAAATTTTATGTTATAATGATGTATTTTTACCTGTTATATTCTTGATTGCATTAGCAGGTCCAAAAGTCTATTCGATTCTTTTAGAAAATTGTTAGTCCAACGATTTTCAAGGTTGTGCCAGTTTTGATAATGATAAAGCAATGATTAAGTTGCGACTAGTTTTCAAAAACCCGTGAAATGGCCTGTTTCTTTTTTCTCTTATATATGAGACAAGAGCTAGAAAGAAAGTTGAAAGATTAGTTAGAAACTGAATAAGTATTATTAGAGAAGTTATAAAGCTTTACCATAGTAACCAAGGTAGAGTTCATGTTGGTAATTTTTTTGTAAAACGTTTTCGTGTTTCAGCTAGTTTATTTCTTTATTTTATTCATTATATCGTCAAGTGTTGAGTTGGTCGAAGGACACGAATAGTAATATTAATATCAAAATCAGACTTTAAATCTCATTTTGGATATCTCAGACATATAGGGCAATTTGACTCAGATGACTCACAACGCGTCAACTCAAAAAATAGAGTAATACGCGTCTATAGGCTTTATAGAGGACCCTGAACATTACTGATATAGGTAACAATCAAGTTTGCTTAGCTATCATATAAAAATTTTTGAAAATTTGCTTATTTCAGGGGTATTTTCAAAATTTCTTATCCTACATACCCCTGTTTTTAAGCAATCCAGTGATTGGATTTTAATCATCTTAGACTCATTGGAATCGTCTTAATGAGTCGAATCTAATGATATAAATTTCATTTTTCTAGGATTAATATTGATAAAATTAGAATTTTTGTCATATGGCTTGTGAGTTATATTAGTATTGTTCGGGGTCCTCTTTATAGTCATTTTAATCATTTTAATCATTCTCATGATTAATGTGAATATTAATACAGTGATAAAAATAATATCTACGAAATTACTTTGTGAATTAAAAAAGAGAAAAAATTAAGTATTTTAAATGATAAAATTCATGGCAATAATAAATAGTTATTCGGTGCTTTGTGTTGAATGAGTGATTTATCCGGTGTAACCATCAAGCTTCTCCTTTCCTGATACACATGATATTTTGATCATCATCAATTAAGAAATACCGGATAATGCTAAAAAACTATCGTGCTTGATAGGATTATATTTTATTTATCTTTTACATAATATTTAAATTTTTTTATTTAAAGCAGATTTAGTTCCAATTATTAAAATAATACTGGATAAATAAACTGGACAAATTACGGTCACTAAAAATTCTGGGTGTCTTCATAATAAATTATATTTCCATTTTAAGAAATTGTTTCTGTGGTTATACTTATAGAAGGAATAAAAAAAAAGATATGATCGTAATTCCGGCCCAAGAGGTTTGTTCAGATGAACCAAGTGGTATATTGTAACTGTATTGGACTACATTCATGATACCGCATTTTAGTATTCAACCATTATATGATTAATTATCTAGTAAAAATATTTATCTAAAAAGTACAGGCTATTAACAAATTGATTCGGTAAAAACTCTAAAAGTAAAATTTAAGATTTGTATTTTACCTAAAAATAGTTCGTCCTGTTCTTCGTTTAATTTTTATAATATTGTATGAGCGTAACAGTTTAACATGTGACTCAACTGATTTTGGCTAATTTATGTAGATGTGAGAGATTACCCGTGACTACGTGACGTTATTCGAATTATTAATTTAGGCGGTAATGAAAATAAGATTGCATTAAGTATTGAATGGGACTTAATTTGTTTAAATAATAAAAATTAATTAGAATGGTAGCTAGATTTTTGATGGGTTTATATATGCACGATACTATTAACCAAAAAGTTCATTAAAAATTTCTTATTTCCGAAAAATCTAACTCAGCTAAGATTTACTGCATTGGCTTCTTATTATTGGAGGGTTGTGAAACTTCTCCTTAATAGCCGAACTCCTAAAGAATGTCCCATATAAGGATCAGCAAGAAGCCCTCGAAAAATTAAAATTATCGCCTATTTTAGCATATCAAAGTCCAAATGTTTATCATTTTTTCATAATAACTAATTATTAACTAAAGAAACTGGTTAGCGCCTTCAAATAGATATGCACAATTTGCACACGTTGGTGGTTTAGTCAATACACTAACACCAAGATATATTATTCCACAATACGTAATTCATTAGTTCAATTCAATATTATAAAATAGTCTGTATTTATTATGATCATGCCTTTGGAGTAATTTTATTATTTTATCCTTTTAAGCTAATTATTCCGAATTCTAGACATGGTGGATGAGCTGATAGACGGATGGTACCGATAGGACCGGCGGTGATAAAGAGTTTCTGAGGGATTGTAAGACTTGGCTAAATTGTCAAGAGAACTAGGAATTATAAGAATAGAATCTTTAATTTCAAAATATGGTTATTAGTACAAGAAGAAGAACGAACACCAAATCAGGTGACACCCATTGGGAACTATGGTATAAAATTGTTACTCAAGTTTCAAGTTTCAAATTTCTTACTATCCTTAATTTCTCGTGTAACCTTTTTACTGTAGCAGCGGAAGATGATTTAAGCCAGAGCTAACTAAATTCGTTACATTATTTAATTTTTTTTTTATTTCTCTGACAAAAATGAAATATAAATAGCAATTAAGTTAAAATAGTTGCCAAGATTTTTTTCATACTACTTGTTGATCGCAAGCTTTTTCTGACTAGTTTTTTTTAAAGTTGATTAGTTGTGTTTCATCGAACCAATCTAATTGTTATTGATTTAATTTACATTGTATTTACATTGTTACTAAGACAATATTAATTTGTGTTCCCGTTCTATCTGCTGTTATGCATGTAAATCTATTCTTTTAAATAGCAAGATTTTTTTTTTTTCTTTTCTACTATATTAAAATTAATAAATAGAATGTAATCGTGTCAAAAAATTCTTTTAAATTATTATTTTATATTGTGGATCTCACTTCAAGTTAAAATAAATTGTCAAATGACGCCCTTTAAACCAATTGTGTCAAGCCGTAATACTGCTACACTTGTCGATAATAAATTGTATATTTTGGGTGGATACGATTCAGATGCAAATCCTGTTGGAAAAGAATTTTTTTACCTTGATGTATCCGTTCCATTTAACTCTCAAAATTTATTATGGCATGATCTATCAAACAACAATATTATTCCATCAATTATAGGTGCTACATCTGTTAAAGGTGGTATTAATAATAATACATTAATTCTGTATGGAGGAAGAAATTTGACAAATATTGAAAATTTTTCTTTGGTTTATATGTTTGATACTCAAAGTAACTCATGGAGTATTCCAAAAATAGGAGAAAGTTATATTAGTAGGAAGAGAAATTTATTAGCTATTATTGATTATAATGGAAATATGTATTTATTTGGTGGATGGTTAATAAATAATGAATATGTAAATGATATGCTTATTTTAGATACAATAAATTTAAGTTGGAGGTTAGGTAGTTCGTTAAATGCACCTATTCCAATAATTCATTATGGAGCAACTCTATTACCTAATAAAAGCATTATTTATATAGGCAGGTAAACGAATTTAGCAATAGGACTGTATCACGTGTAGTAATTCCTGTAATCGTTATACTTATTTTTGTGTTATTAACTTAGGTGGTATGTTTGGTAGTGAAATTAGGAATGGAAGCTTAGCGCTAAATGAGGTAATTATAATTGAAAAGGAATTAATTTGTTTGGTAAATACCAGCATTAATTAAAATGATTCATTTTCGATAGGTCTATTTGTACGATACTATTAATGATAACTGGAGTACAAAAGTAAAACAACTTGTTTTATAATTGTCATCATCATTATTGTTATAAAACTTTAACTAATAACTAGTTTGTTAACAAAAGAAAACTTCAGGATTAATACCTTCTAGAAGATATGGATTATCTGCTGTTCTCGGTATGTATTTTGGATTCTAAGTTTTTTAATTATTATTTAATAGGATTAGACGGTGAACAAGTAATAATTTTTGGAGGGAGAGGGAATACTATTATTAGTAATCCTAAAGAATCATTATACAATTTAAATATAAACACTTTTGAATGGTATATTCCAAATATTTCTGGAAAAATCCCGAAAAGTCGATATCAACATAAAGCAAATGTAATTGGAAAATATATGGTTATATCATTTGGTAAATATAATATTTTATAACGTAATAAATTTGAATTGATTATCATTTTTAACAAAATATGAATAATTTTAATAGGAATGGGTTATGATAAATCAGATGAAAGTGATATTTTATTACTTGATGGACGACAATATTTGACCCTTCGATTCCACCATCTTTACAACCATCTAATAATAAAATACCAAGAATTACACCAGCAGCTATAGTTGGTATAATTATTGGTTCTTTGTTTGGCTTTATATTATTATCATTTGGGATTTACTTTTTATATAAATGGAACAAAAACAAACAAAACACATCTAGAACAGTATTAATTCCTCATAGTTATAGTAATTGTTAATATCCAAGTGAAGAATATTAATACCGATTAATTCGGGCCATTACAAATTTGACGAGTCTTAAATATTAATTGAGGCGAAATATAATTTTGGCTGGAGTTATAATAGTAGCAATGCCGTGAAATCTTAATTTATTTGAAATATTGGCAATTAATAAAAGAATTTACAAATATTTTCATTTTTGAAAATCTCGTATTATTACTAACGGAAATATAAATAAAATAACAAGAAGAACAATTTTCTATAATATATTTTTCAAAGTTTGGGAAAATGATTTTGCCATCCCTTTACTATACTTTGTTGAATATAAAATCAATTTCATCGGCTGATAACTTTTCAATTTGTTAAAAAACTTTATTGGAGAATGAAAATTTACGATCGATTCATTAGAGTGAAGACACTACGTTTCTTATCGCCAATATTATAAATTCTAGAGAAAGTCCTTGACTGTTGTTCCGTAGAAATAATCTACATAGACGCTAAATTTATCGGAATCGGGATGATTATATTTCACATACATTAATATTTTTAAACTTGTCACAACTTATCTCCCGTAAATTTGTTAAGTTGTTAAATTTACATGATTTTAACTGATAAGTTTCGGTGTTTAATGTTTATATTATCATTGACGACCATCACGTGATGTCTGCTTTTTCTTCATTACTCAGAGATTGTTTTAAAGTATTTGTTTGCTCACGGAGGATGTGATTAACCTGTATAAATAACTTGAATTGCGCAACGTGTGATGTGTCTGCGCCTGATCCTCAATTAAGAACGGTTTGTGATTATTATAATTTGATAGTTAGATCAGAGGGTCAATTCATATGAGGTAATTATGAGGTATTGGTCATTTTGCATTTTTTTTTACGACCCATTTTTTATTTTTTTTAAAAAAAAATGTTCTCTAATGGTTTTTTATAAAAACCGGGTTTTTAATTTATTTTTTAATTTAACATTTTTTAATAAAGAAAATAAGTTCGTTATATTTTATCTTATTATATGAAAAAAGCATGTATAATATAAATTTAAATAAGTAATTGCATTTCGGTAATTTCTTTTTTTTAAAAGAAATTGTTTATTTTTTTTTTTTTGAATATCCTAATTATAGGTAATTTTCTAAAGTCCTCTAGTGCTACTTTATATATACCAAAGTCATAATTTGTGACTTATTTCAATTTTCAAAAGGATACGAAAAACTTATATTTTACTATTCTAAAACAAATAACTCTCATACATATACGATAACAACAAGTAAGCATCAATTTTTGTTTGTTTTATTTTCAATATATAGTGAATAAAATCTTTTACTTTTATATTGGCCCATGACTTAAATTAAATTATTAAAAAAAAAATACGAATGGTTATATTAACAAGGTAAAAAATTTTTTATGAAAACATTTAAAGATAATTAATAAAATATTACTATTGATGAAACACTAATGAAATTAATGCTGATTTTTTCAATGATGTAACAATGATATAAAAATGCGATGAAAATAAAATTTTCTTTTTAATAAAAAATGATTTATTAGTGATACAAAAAAATTGAAAAGATTTCAAAAAAATTTTTCCACGCTTGAGCTGGACGGCATTCTAATCAATACACTTTCCGTCACACTAACAGTTTCTGCGACTTAACAGTTTATCAAGTATTAAATACATAAGATATTATAATAATGCAATTTAATTTAGCATCTAATTAACTGTATTTTTATAATACGGAAGTTTAGCACACCTATAGCCATTAGTAATACATATTTGTACACAAAATAATGCAGAACGTAATGTACTTTTAAACATATTTATGATGGTTTCACTCCATGTTATTTTCTTCTTCTTTTGTCGTAATAGTAGTACCTAAAAGAAAGTGGGTAAAAAAAAAGTTAAAAAAATATCAATAACTAATGCTATCATAACATTTTTTGTATACATACTTAAAGTATGATCCCAATATTCATATACAATCCCATTTTGCTCAAACCATGCTAGACGATCCTTTTCAATAAGAGTTTTTGGTGCTTCTTCAAGAGTTCCAAGTGGAAACATCATTTGACACATATCACTCCATACAAAAATGCGCTCATAACAATCCAAAAATAATATTCCATATTCAATCTCCCCAATAATTATAATGTGGTTGAAGCCAAATTCTGCAACACTCTCAATATAGTAGCTTAGTTCTTCTGGATCTTTATCAATATCAATAGGATTGCCACCACAAATGGAAGTTACAAAATTATGTCGATCAGATCTATTTTTAAATGTATCAACTACAATGGATGTATCGTTATATTCAGTTTTTCCGCTATCTTCTCTCTCACATAATCGCACATACAACACGGATCCTTTGCAATCAAATCCTTGAGGACGAGTGTGCGCGTGTACAAGTCGACATTTTTTTGATGAGGATTCTGTTGTCCACTCCATGCCTGCCAGCACACCGACTCTGAACAATTCCCAAAGTGATGGTGGAGGTTGAGTTTTTGCTCCGGAGTCAGAATATCGTTCACATCTGATGCCCATTTCAACGTCTCCATGGTTCTCACTCTTGATTCTGCTGCTTCCACATTCATGGGTACTGGGCATCGGATTGATGCACCAAACATACATTCCACAACTTTCCCTTTTCGTTTCGAAGTTTCTTTCGAGAGTGTTAAGTTCACTGTTGTCGGTCGCAATTTTACTATCGGTTGCATCTTTATTAATTCGCTTGCCAAGATTTCCAAACTCTTCATGTGATAATCGATTTGTTCTTTCACTGTTCTTTTCCTGGGGAGTCGATGGCCATAAGCCCAAAGTATGCTGTAAGCATCCCACGTCGTAATCACTAGGACTGGTTTGAAATTTGGTAGAACTATCCTTCCCAGTGGGACCTAAAGGAATCATGTCTCCATGAATTCTACATAAAATATGATTTGTTAATAGATTCAAGCATTTCTCTTTTTGTATTCCTTTCTCTTTACCTGAAGGGTTCTATGAAGTCCACTATCATTTCTCTTTGCCATTTTTCTTTTTTAAATTATCTAGCCAAGCGTATGAGCTTAAAAAACTATGAGCTGGTTGATTTCTAAAATAGTTACTTGAGTTACTTATATACAAGTTGATTAATAATTAATAATCAGAATCCAAATTTAGTATAGTATGTCTTGAATATTTTCTTCGACAACCTTTTTTATGTGATTCATAAAATAATGTATAATAATATGATAACACTATTTTTTAAAAATTTTCGGGATGTTTTTGTTACATAGAGACATAGGAATCAATTATCATCAACTATTACTTTTCTGCTTTTTCACGTATCCATCATTACATTCAGAATAAATAAGGTACCATCAAGTCATTACATTCAGGATAAATAAGATATCATCATTACATTTAGGATAAATAGTTAGCCTACATCGCCTACATCGTGACTAGAAATAAGATTAGTCTCTTGGTGGCTAAATAAAGCATGATTAATACGGTCCTTTAATAGATACGTCATAATCTTCAGTGAAGCTCAACTTCTTGGCAGATATATATTTTTTCACATGTAGTCGAATATATTTGCTGCGGACTAGCGTAACACTAATGTACTACGTGAAACAAATGAAACAGGAAAACTGTGACCTCGGGTCACGATCTCGTTGTTTTGAAAATATTTTGCTGCGGAATTGAAGTATGGCATAAATTATACTACGTGAGATATAAATGAAACAAGACAAATGCGACCTCGGGTCACGGTCTCGTTGTTGACATTTTTCAAGTGCTGAATATTGTGTTCCATGGTAGAACAAAAAGATTACTTTCTCTCTTTGTATAGTTTCTCAAAGGTAATCATTAATGTCAAGCTCGTTAGCATCACCATCACATTCTTCGTGTTCTATAGATAAATCTCAAACAATGATCTGCGTTAATTTTTTCAGGAGTAAAAATATTCATGTCAAAAACACTTACTAGATGTTCCATTGAGTAAAGATTCGATATCAGCAGTCAACCCTAGGTTTAGTTCATCTCTCAAGGTTGGAGTTTCGATAACAGAATCGACGGGAATAGATTCGAGCCTGCTAAATACTTCGTTGTTGGCCTTAACTGTGGATCATGTTGCCAACATTCCTGGTAGAGACTTGCATATTTAGTTGGAGTCCCATAAATTGGCATCACGTCCGTTATTAGAGATAAATGCAATCACTTGTTCAGGTGACACATAATTAAATGGTGGCCGACCACTGCTGATTTCCCACAAAAGGACACCCAAACTGTACACATCGGATTTTTCATCAAAACAATATTCATTTGAAATAAACAACTGTGGATCCATATAAGCGGGTATTCCACCAACAAATGTTCGTGTACTATGATCAATCACTTCTGATAACCCAAAATCGGAAATTTTTATTTTGCGTTGATGAACTAGTATTAAAGCTCCGAATGAGCCGGCTCGAGCCAAGCTCGAGCCAAAATTCGAGCCAGCTCGGCTTGATTTTACTTATCGAGCTTGGCTCGTTTCAAGCTGCCTTCGAGCTGAACCGAGCCGAGCCATAGTGTGGCTTGGCTCGAGCCAGCTCGAGCCAGAA
>NQWY01002703.1:0-12615 GCA_019425655.1 Rhizophagus prolifer
GCATGTGAAGAAACTAATTAACAATGCTGGATTGATAATGACTGTATTTGAAGCTAAGGGCATGGAGTTTAATGACGTGCTTTTATATAATTTCTTTACTAATTCATCAGCACTTCAAAAGGTAATATTATACCGTATATTTCGTTTCGGGTTATCTTACGGATATCTTATTAATTATTCTTAGTTATACATTACTACATTACTTTTAGTGGAGTGTAATCCTTTCCATTTTAAAGGAAAATTCTGAGCGCATTCAGACCTTCTCTCACGAGAGACATTACATCCTTTCCTCAGAGCTCAAAAATCTTTACGTTGCAGTAACCAGGGCTCGGCAGCGTCTCTGGATATGTGACGAGGACAGCAGTACGCCAATTCGAAAGTACTGGAATAGTCTTAGGTTAATTAAGACAGAGCAAAGTGAATACGGAATCTTAACCAAATTGGCTAAAAAGAGTGAATCATTTGAATGGAATCAACAAGGAAAAAATTTCTTTGAACAGCGGCGATTTGAACAGGTAATACGCTTTGAGTAGGCTATTTTCTGCTTTGAAAAGAGTGGGAATGAAGAGAGACGAAAACTAGCCTATGCATATTATCTTCAGCAGATTGCTAAGGATTCTATAAATAATTCTGATGATGATACTATAATGTTCAACTTCTCTGATGCTATTAATGCTTTCAAAAATTGTTCACGACCAGGCCAAGCAGCTTTATGCTATCAGGTAGAACCTCGATTTATTAATATATTTATTGTAACATGTATTTTGGCTTTTTTGAATTAACATTCATTACATGAAACTTGCAAAAATTTTTAGTATATTGGAAAGTATAAAGAAGCTGGCGATGTTTATGCTGAACATAATATGTTTGAATCTGCTGCGTGTAGTTACCTTAAGGCTAATAAGTGGCACGAAGCGGGTGAATATTTTGAAAAGGTAAAGAAGTATGATGATGCTGCACTTGCCTATAAAGATGGTTTTTTTAAAAATAGTTCCTTTTATGAAATTGCAGTTGATTTTATATCAAAGTGAGTCTATTTATTTATATTTGATTGAAATGTAAAATAACGTATTCTAATCTTACTTAATTATTGTAAAAAGATACAAACAAAAAATTAGTAAGACGACATATTGCTATATTGCTCATCATATTAAAATCCATTATCATGATATTGCCATTTCATATGGTAAATTTGAAATGGCTATCGAAATGTATGAAAAATTGATTAACAATTATGAAGATATTAGAGAGATATTAGAGTTTCTCTTATATATTTGCAGAATTAATATATTGAAAGAAACAATGATATCTACTACTGATCCTAGTACCCTGCAGCAATATCTTTCCAAGTTTAATGAGATTATCGTGAAAGCGGGATCACAATTGATAAGGAAATCTGAAAAATGGAATGATTTAATAGAAGAATTTAATTTATACTCAGCTTATTTACATAAGGATATCAATAAAATTTACGGGTGTATACAATATTTTAGACGTCGTAAAAAGCTTGCTACTGAGTTTCACGCAGTAAATATATGGTTGCAAATCCTTCCACAACTATCTGATATTCAGATTAAGCTTCAACATCATGAACGATTGCAACATATATTACGAATATGTGAATTAGCCCTTCCTTTTATAGAAAATATCAATAAAGAAAAAGAAAAAATCAATAAAGAAAAGATCAATAAAGAAAAGATCAATAAAAAGGAAAATCAAATTGAAAAAAAGAATTTTGAAGACATCTTTTGTATAAGAGAAGTGGGTGATCCACAAAAAAGACAAATTCCATTTAGTAACCCACTCCTCCATATGCATAAAAATAAGATAGAGGACGTAGAAGTCACGAATAATCAGCATATTTATAATGTGGATAATGTACTTCTGAGGATTTCGCAGTGTCTCGTCTTGCGTATTTTTGAGCTCATCTGGGACGCCAACCAGAAAGGTAGAAATATTCCAGATATATGTTCTCAAATCTGCTACAATCTTCAATCTTGTCCAAGGCGAAATTGCCAAAATCATCATGTAATTACAACACCATCAATTCTGCACAAACGCCTGGAACTTGCGTGCCTTCAATACACTGTGATGCTGAAACTGAATCTATTATACCAACGTCAACTACTCAAGGAAGAGCAAAGCAAAGAAGTTCGTGGCTTACAAAGACGGTGGGCTGAAAACTTGATTAAAAATCATATTCGTTATCAATCTTCAAGGACAAGTTGTCCAGAGATCACTCATATGGTGCTTGCTAAACTTTCTGATCATACACGTAACGAGCTTTTTAAAATTGCTAAGAGATGGTTATATGAGCTTGATAATGGCAGCAATTTTGAAATCATGCTAAAATACGTGTTTTTTTCTCAGCAGCTGAGAGACGTATGGGGTATTCATACGTTTAGTCAGGAAATGTCAAAAATAACAAAGCTTTCGACCCCTAACAAATTACCTATTGGTTTTGATTATTATGATGGATATCACCGAGCAATTCCAGTTGGAAAGCGACTTTCATTATTTTATTTTTATCTTAAATCTCACCATGTGATCAAAGCAATCTTTAATATAAGAATATTTATTCAATATGCTATAGACAATACCCAAAAGGTCAAATTGGTCACACCTGGTGCTTTTGGTGATCTTGTATCCCTCGTCGAATTTGCAACATCTTTGATTTTTGCGGTTAGCCCTAATAATTGTGATTTCCTTCTTTCTCGAACTTATCTAGTTAATTATTTTGATATATTTACTGCAATACCTCTCATTCCAAAACTTCGACATGCTTACAACCAAGGGAACTATTTTGCTGCAATTACGAATTCCTTTAAACAAATTAGACAACTTCTTAATCTGCTTATTAATAAGGAACAAAAATCTTACTTTACGATTATTCTTCGATTAATACGGCTATTAGTTCTTATTGGTCTAAATGAATTCACTTATGCGTCAAAAGTCCTTAGACTTTTTAAATACTTGAACAACAAAATTTTTTCTGCGGATATTAAAAAATATCTACAACAGAGATCTATGGGACTACTTCTAAATGTTCTGCATAACGATCTTAAAGAAACAGACTGTGATTCCTTGGTCATTGTTTATTACAAATCGGAAAATATACCATCAAAATTTTCTAAATTGGAGAAACATGGTATTATAAAGCTTACGTACAACTCTATCGAGGGATTTCACTCTGCTCTTCAGCAGATCAAATCACCAGTAACTACTGTAGAAAATGTAGTCTCAGAAAATCAATTTACATCACAAAGAAGCAGAGGTGATGATCAGAATACTAGCTCAATACTAGACACGTTTGAACAGCTAGAACACTTTAAACAGTTTGGACAGCTTGCAACTTTTGAAGAGGTCCAAGCGGCCAAAGAAATCCAAGTTTGGTTTCGCCAGGTTGTTAAACGAGTAAAATCCCGTCTCGATTGTGACCCAATCCTAGATGAAATTTACAATGATGTGATGATTTTCTGTCAGGCCATTATGAAAGAGAAAGGGAAAAAAGCAGTGAGTAAGTATAATATTCTCTTGAGAGGTCGGACAGTAGATGTGATCGTGGAGTTGATTAGGCTGCAAGGTAAAATGGAAGCGACCAAGAATCGATTGAAAAAAGCAATCAATAACTCATCGGATACAAATATGATTGACCGTTGTTTAGAGCTGGAAGATCAGTTAAAGTTCGTAACGTTTAATTTAGAATTTTTACAAAGAATTTTTTCCTTCGTTCAAACTCACTGAAATTTGTGATTTTAGGTACGAACATTACGAGAAAGTTGAGCTTGCATTAAAATCGTTATCCATAACCGAAAACTCATCAAAACACAATAAAATAGATTTCGAATGGTTAGAAAATAAATTATATCAAACAGAGGATACTATCGAACAAGTTTGGGAATGGATAAATGAATGCAAGATTGACACGAAATGATTTCACAGTTTGACAAGATACATGTTTTGTATTAATATGTATTCTGGATTTTTTTTGTGCCTTATGTCAGATGATAATCGATTGTATTTTTTTTTCTTTTTTTCATTAATACTGTAAATAATAAACACGTATAAATGATAATGTCACAACGAAGCTATCATCAGTATATTTTTGCTTGATTATGAATTTGCTCTATAAAATTCAAAGGCTAATCAGCGAATTTCTTCTTCAAAGAGCTGAATACTATGTACTTTTGTATTTATTCCCACCGAATTCAGTTATTGTAAGCAAAGTGAATCCTTGACAAGCAAGACGGATAAATTAATTGGGTAATCAATCGGCTGGGTGATGAATACTACTAGGGCATTTTGGTACTAAAATTCTTCGCAAGAATCCGAGTTCTTTCTGGTGGAGAGATGTTGTATGTACGTGTGAGACTGTAACCTTGAGAAGAGTAATATTAAAATTAGTGGTCAATAAGCGCCATTTGATTGGTGGACACATTAAGCTTTTAAAGACCTTTGCTATTTCAAAAATGTAGACTTTTTCGTGAATTGTATCTCGGTTACACTCTTGGGCATGTGAAGAAATTGCTCAAGCACCAAAACAAGGCTATGACTTTAAACATTAGGAAATTTCTTCTGGTCAGATTATACTTTGTTACTATC
Source organism: Rhizophagus prolifer (assembly GCA_019425655.1). Classification (NCBI taxonomy): domain Eukaryota; kingdom Fungi; phylum Glomeromycota; class Glomeromycetes; order Glomerales; family Glomeraceae; genus Rhizophagus; species Rhizophagus prolifer. The sequence continues at coordinate 4,603 of NQWY01002703.1, forward strand.
TCTAGGATCTTAACTCTTTTTTTTTGTACGTGCTACTAACCCTTCACCTGTCATCGGCGTAGATATAGATTATTTTTAAACAAGGCATGTTGTGTAGGATCGTACATTTACGTACGTACTTGTAGCCTCGACTAAATCTCGAATCTTCACATTTCAGTAGCGTATTTTATTTATTTATAGGGTACAAACCCAAAAAAAACTTAAAATACATTGAACATCACGAGTACCCCGTACTTCGCGATGCTCTACAACTAAACATAATCTAAACTAACGCTACTTACCTAAAAGCACCAAAAAACAAACAAAATACACAAACATAAATAAAATTGGACTATTTATCTACACTAAATTAACGTCTAAATTCATCAACTCTTTGAAATTTTTTCCTGCTATCTCTCTGTCTGCTAAAACTAACACCACTAAAATTATCGTCGTGATCGCTTCTTGAGCGGTGCCCGTTTCCCATCCCCGGCGCACCGAAGTAACCACGTCCGCGGCCTCCAAAACCCCCTCTACCAAAACTATAATTACCTCGACCACCTCGGCCCCTTCCACGTGTACTCCTATAATCATCATCTTGTAAACGACGACCGAAATTTGTGTTTAAACCTGTGAATTCTCTCACAACCCGTGGATTTTGTTTGATTTGGGACGATGATTTCACGTCCGTTGAAACGTCAGCGAGAGAATTCCTTACTGGTTGTTTATCTTTAGTATGCGTCATTTCCGTAGATGTTGTTTCAGTTTCGGTTGGTGTTGAAGAACCTTGCGCCTCATCCTCCTTAGAACTTTTACTTAACAATTCTTCGATAACAGCATCGGTCATATCACGAATCTTCACATTTCACATAGACGCAATGAGATTTAGTATCTAATAAACAATTTTATGAGAAAATAATGAAATCTGAACCTAAAAGTTGGTCTAAATGTAGGCATTTTGAAAAAATCATCGTGATAAATGACATATTACTGTAATTAAGTTTACCAATTAAAATTTTTTTTTGCATTAAACTCACCATGTAATGGTAAAGAAAGTTAGAGTAAATATCACATTCATTGTGTTAATTTTTAAGCATAATTCTTTTAGAGTGATAGTACTTAGTTATATTAGTATCGGTAGACATGATTGTTGTGTCTTTTATAATGTTGTAAATTAATAATTGGAATGATAGAAATTAAGACAAAAATTTAGATACGGTATACACTTTAAACGATTTTTTTTTTTCGGAAAAAACAATTACAGAGTATAGATAAATTGTGAGAAATTAGAAAATATATAGTATTGGGATAAGGGAATGTCAAAATATCGCTGCACCTAAAAAATTTTTGACTGAAATATCGATCTGTTCATAATATAAACGTTGCTGTTATATGTAAATTTATGAGTAGAACAAGTTTCTCTTAGGTCAAAAAGACCGTTGTTCAGATAGTTTATGAGAAAAAATGCATTTGTTTGATATTAAATTACGTTTATTTTGCTTATTTATTATTTAAATTTATTTAAATTAAAATTTTTTTACAAGTTGATTTTAACTCTGGCCAAAATTATAATTTTTGGCCAGAATTAAGCGGCAAAAATCACCTGCGGCGATAATCACTTGAAATAATCTCAAGGAAATAAGTAAATTGATAATGTTATAACTAGGAAACGGAAACCGTTGAGAGTCCGGAGCGAAAAAATTTTTTTCATTGTTTATCTTTTATTTATCAATGTGGCACAAAATTCAGTGACGTATCGCGTGCGGACAACCGGACATCGTCACGTGACACTATTTGACATATCCCTTCGAAAACATATATAGTCCTTCGCTTCGCTCCGGACAATAAAAACTTTGCATTTGTAACTCCCGGCCCACCTTCATAGTCAAGTCGAATGTTTGACTTTCTTCTATAGTAAAAGAAATCAAAATTATCAATATATACATATACCTTTTTTTACAATGTATCATAAAACTTTATTGATTTGAAAATAATAATGTAAATTGTAAATTATCATATAATTCGTCTAAAACTTAATTATTTTAAGACAAGAGTATAGAAACTGAAGTATAAACTGGTCCATCTATTTTTAAATAACTTGTAACACGGTACAATTATTATTTTTTTTTTCTTGATCACTAAATGGCATGGCCGTTTGTCTCATGAATCCAATTTTCTACTCGCGCGTTCAGTCCTGGCTCAACCCTTCAAATATTGCGTTATACAAAGATATATTATCTGTTATTATTTGTGACACTCTTCAAAACTTACATATGATTTAAATAGATCTTTCACACTTTACTATAAGTCTGATAAAATAATGGTTGAAAGAGTTACCCGCAAGTTGCGGAGAAAAACAATCGATGATAATAATTGTATAACATACTACTAAATATTCAAAAGACGATAAACCAGATCATTAATGAAATATTTGTATGTGGCTTAATTTACTTTAACGGAAGAGGATAAAGTCCGTTCCCTTCTATATATATTCAATATGAAATAATGAGTTATTGATTTTATTGATTATAAATTTATTGATTCTTGAATTATTAGTTAGTAAGTTTAGTCGTTGTTGGTGAGTATCGTGAACTTGATTCGCTCCTTTAGAATTCTTTTTTTTCCTCTCATGGCAAAAAAATTCACAAATGCTAAAAATAATGTAATAAATTTTTAGTGATTATCCTTCGATTTGTACCGAGTGTGATAGTCTGAAAATTTTCCCTTTCAATATTTGAGATTCGAGCTTAGTTTTTCTTATCCATTCTCCTTCGGTTTGATAATTCAACTACTTCTACTATTTAGTTTTTCTATCATATTTTCATTTTCCCGTGACAATGCAACTTTACCAACAATCTATAATCTATTTTGCTTATATAAAATATATTAATTTGCATATGTATGGTAAATTTTTACACTTTTAATAATAATTCATCTATTACATTCATATATTTTTTTTTATTCGTAAATATAAAAATATACATAGAGAATACTAAAGAAACTTGGACGATTTAAAACTAAAAAATACTAGTTCGGATCAAAATCTGAAACACTGTTAGAAAGATAAAAAAAATTAAGTGGCTTTATAAGTAAAATAAATTTAATTGGTTCAATCAAACATTTCTTTTTCAGAAGGTAAAGAAATAGCAAAAAGAACTTTGCTGCGTATTAATTTTTAAATTATATATATATACAAAAAATCTTTCTATACAAGTTCATTATTGTCACATTTTTTATTTAACGTCGTACAGCCTGGTACTATTTTTATATAATATAATCGTATGGTCAAATGCTTTATATTTATTTTATCAAGTGGAAGAATTCGTTGAAACGGTGAAGTTTGAAATTTTAAAATACATTATTCAGGAGATAATTAAATGTATCAAATTGAGAGTATAAAGAGATTAAATTTGAATTTGCAAACCTACTAGGTAATAATAAATTATATTCAAACATAATCTTTTAATAATTTGCGTATTTACATCTTGCACATCTTGCGTAAATTGATCAAATTCAGTAGAATTACATGGTATATTAATTAAAATTCTGATATATTAGATAAGTTTGTTTCGCATGAGCTGAACTGGCTCAAAAAAGCTCAAGCCAATGAGGTGAGTGGCTCGGCTCAAAAAGCTCGAGTCAGCTTGCGAGTTATAGTGATAATATAACGACAATATGCCTAATGCTAGTTCTTCATCTGGTTGAATCTTTTCTTAAGAGTAGTTCTATTTCATGATTATATCATCACCATATTCCGAATTTATTCACCGAATCAAATTTTTGTAAATTTGTAACACAACAAAATTAATTACATAACTAGTTTTTGTTTTTCACGTATAAAAAAAGTTTATTTTATAACGGAAACTAACCTGTTGACTGTTTACACGTTTATCGACGAAACTCTATATATTTGATATCTGATTATCTGATATGTTGATCGTCATATGAATATGTGCAGGTGTCACTATTTAATACTTAGTTTTTTACCACAGTCATACTCTCTTTCTTTTCTTGAATTCGAATAAAATCATTTGTCACTTTGTACACTTTCTAATATTTTAATAAATTTTCCGCTTATTTAAGAAAGTAATAAAGTGTGAACAACAAATTTCAAATATATTTTTCCTTAGAGCTTTATAAGCATTAGGAAAAATAAGCTTATTATTTATTCTACAAGATGTTTTTTAATGAAAGACCCTTAATTGAACTGTTGGAAGACCTCGCATATTCTCAAGATGATGATGGATGGGATCGGTATATCTTGCTGGAGCGGTGTCTCACTGCACCGAAATTAGACCTTGATAAGTTCCTTGATGAATTATCTCGTTCTTTTGGTACCTATCTACCAACCTTACAAACTTTTATTTCTCACCTTTACAATAAATATTTACGGGCCACCCCAAACTTCAATTCGATGAGTACTTCACTTGAAAAATTTGCTTTGATGTTAATAACCAATGTTATTATGAAAAACCTACACAATTCCGACATTCCTGGCTTTGGAGTGTTCTTTCACAATTGTATTGAACTCCTTTGGTGGACTGGTAGTAAAAATAATAACATGTCGACAATGAAACATATCTTCAGTGCAATCCTAAATGCAGATGGTGTCTTTGGAATTTTGATATCAGAGGCTTATGGCCATCGCTGTCTAAAGCGCATATTATTTGACTTCAACATATTTGACTCCAACGTGATCGAGCAGGAAGAGCAGCTCAAAGCGGTGGATGTAGTTGCAACTCTCGTGGGGAAATGTTCTGAACACAAGAACGTCACATTTCGACTCTCAAAGGGATTTTCTATATACAGGGCCTGCATCACATTGTTGGAAGCTCTGGGAAGTGAAAGTGTAATGTTTGTTGACGAAAAAGACTCTTCACAACCTATATTGGAGGATATGGTCAAGCTTGACAAAGAATCCAAGAAACAACATTGTAGCAGAAAGCGAGCTGTCAATAATAACCCCAATAACTCAACATTCCTATCCACAGAATATGAACAGTACCTCGACCTGTTAAAGATGGAAAGTCCATGGAAAGTCCCCAAAAGCCATCAGATTTGCCCCACTTTTTGCGTGCTCTTGAACAACGGAAAATAAATTCATTCCAGGTAATTATTTTTACTTTTATCTATCTTAATCAAAAAATAATTAACTCTAGGAAATTGATAAACCCATCCAATCTCAATTAGGTTATGATAGAATTCTTGCCATGTACAAGTTGTCACAAACAAGCTCTTACTTATTTTTCTCGTGACAAATATTTTTTGGAAGATGAGGAGCCAGCATCATCAGATTGCCTTTACCGTCTTCCATTTGAATTTAATGATGATGATAAACTTGGACCATGGGACATCCTACTTAGCGAAGACACAATAAAAGACTTGAGACAATTTGAATCATCACCTGAAATAATTAGGGCAATCATGAAGAAACTTGGGCAGTTATCATTAGGAGAATGGGACAATCATGAACTACGGCGTACGGTTCAAAACCATACCATTCCCGTTTATGAGATAGAACTTCCAGATAATGGTGGCCTGAAGATTCTCTGGCAGGTTGATTATGGATTCTCTATCCGTAGTAAAACGTACACACAGCTCATTAAAATTTGGGCAGTCACAGCCAATGAGGAACAAATTCACAAAATATTAGAGAGCCTCTCAATAGTCCATCAGGATTATACTTCCAGGCGTTTGTGCGAGGTCCAGCAATCAGATAATAATAATGTAATTTTACCAATGATCTTTGGAGACGAAGAAGAAATGGGATCTCCCGAAAACGGATTGCATGACTCATTGACGGATGATGAGAGATTGCTAGGAGTTCATAAGATGCTCGTTACAAATAAGTTTGTTCCTTTATCAAGGGTAAAGTATATGCTAATATGGTATAAAGATTCAGATTCAGATTAGAATTTATTATAATAATGCATTATTTTTGTTTGTAGAACTTGTACAAGTCACTTGCCTTGGGTGGCTTTAATTTTACTTTTCAGGTATCCAAGAAAGAATACGAGATCATTAACAATCCTACATCAGCGATTATTATTGGTCGATCAGGTTAGTGGTTTAATTCCAATCTTTGTAACTAGAAAACAAGTGTAATGTATTGTTTTTATATCATATATTCGATATCTAGGAACTGGAAAAACTACATGTATTATTTTTAGGCAGATCGCTTCATACTTAAATAGACAACTCTGTAAAATGCCATCCAATAACAGAGTTTTTCACAAAAGACAAATATTTATTACATTAAGCCCTTATCTTTGTCATCGAATAAAGGAGTATTTTATCAGGTTGCGAGAGTCTTCGATGCTTGCTGGGAAAAAAATTTCCATGGCGCAGTTTTATGAATATAGAAGAAAGAAAGAGGAAGAAGAAGCGGATGGTATTGATTCAATGTTTGAAGAAGGAGAAGAGGAAGATGATACTCCAAATACATTCCATGAGCTGGAAGATCGTCATTTCCCTTTGTTTATAACCTACGATAAGTTTTCTAAAATGCTTCAAGAAACTTATGGTATTAAGAACATCATCAAACAACGAAAGTTAGATGCAGATGACATTAATATATACCAAACGTCATCTTTCATTAAGAACAATTTTGTTGAATACAAGGACTTTCTGACAATATATTGGTCTCGTCTTAATTGTAATTTTGATCCCGAATTGGTTTACGCTGAATTTTCTATTATTAAGGTGTTTATTTATCCCAAGTTTTCTTTCAATTCTGTTTATATTTAAGATTTTTTTTATCTCGGTTTTCATTTTATTTAAGGGTTCAAATCCCGAAGTAGATTTTTTATCAAGAGAAGATTACAAAAACATCAGTACCAAAAAGTATCCGGTATTTTCATATAACCGGGATCAAATTTATGATTTATTTCAAAAATATGAAACAATAAAGAAACGAAATGGTCATTATGATTCATTAGACCGGTAATTCCAGATAATATGATTCTTTTATTTTTCAAGTTAAACTTTTCTTTATTTTATTTGAATCCTATTTCGCAGAACGTTGGCAATCTTACGTCTTGCCAAAAAAAAACCACTCGGTGGTCCACATATTCATGAAGTATATATTGACGAATGTCAAGATAATCAAATAGTGGATTTGGCACTTATCTTGAAGGTTTTTGACGGCGTTAATAGCATTTTTTTAGCTGGAGACATAGCACAATGCATTGCTAAAGGGTCTTCTTTCCGATTCCAGGGTATGAAATAAATATTTTTTACTGATTATTATTGTTCCTATTTTCTTAATAAATATATTTTTTCTTATGCTAATATAGATTTACATGCCTTAATGTATAAATGGGAACATACTCGTGCCAAAACTAATCATAGTAATATTATTATAAACCCAAAACGGTTTGAGCTAGATATTAATTACCGATCCCATAATAGGATCCTTCAGCTCGCCTCTTCAGTAATTGGACTTATTTGGCACTTTTTTCCTAATTCTATTGACCGACTATCACGTGAATGTAGTAAGGTTGGTGGTCCGCAACCTATTTTCTTTGATGGGTTCCAAAAAGAACATTTATTGGATCCTAGAAAAGACGAGTTTGATGATGTTAATGACCATAACAGGCAAAGACGTGTTGATGATGACGATAATCCATTCATTGAATTTGGTGCTGATCAAGTCATTATAGTACGTGATGATGAAGCTAAAATGCATGTGAAGAAGCTAATTAATAATGCTGGATTGATAATGACTGTATTTGAAGCTAAGGGCATGGAGTTTAATGACGTGCTTTTATATAATTTCTTTACTGATTCACCAGCACTTCAAAAAGTAATATTATACCGTATATTTCGTTTTGGGTTATCTTACGGATAATTTATTAATTATTATTAGTTGTACATTACTACATTACTTTAGTGGAGGGTAATCCTTTCTACTTTAAACGAAAATTCTGAGCACGTTCAGACCTTCTCTCACGAGAGACATTACATCCTTTCCTCAGAGCTCAAAAATCTTTACGTTGCAGTAACCAGGGCTCGGCAGCGTCTCTGGATATGTGA
>NQWY01002723.1:0-15948 GCA_019425655.1 Rhizophagus prolifer
ACAGTGTGATCCATTTGGCAGCCGAAAGCCATGTGGACAGAAGCATAAAGGATCCTTTCACTTTTGCCCAAACCAATGTGATGGGAACGCTGTCTCTGCTTCAAGCGGCAAAAATCTCATGGGAAGCACTGCCCGAAAAATACCAGGGAAAACGCTTCTACCACATTTCTACAGATGAAGTGTATGGAGCCTTGGAATTCGATGGTACCTTCTTCTCCGAAAGCACCAAATACGATCCGCATAGCCCCTACTCGGCAAGCAAGGCCGGAAGCGACCATTTTGTGAGAGCATTTCACGACACATATGGTTTGCCAACCATTGTTACCAATTGTTCCAACAATTACGGGCCTTATCAATTCCCTGAAAAATTAATCCCGCTCTTCATCAATAACATCCGCCACGGGAAGCCACTACCTGTGTATGGAAAAGGCGAAAACGTACGCGACTGGCTCTATGTGGTCGATCACGCACGTGCTATCGACGTGATTTTCCATCAAGGAAAAATTGCCGACACCTATAACATTGGAGGGTTTAACGAGTGGAAAAACATAGATCTCATCCAGGTTATTATCAAAACCGTAGATCGCCTCTTGGGCAACCTTGAAGGAACATCGAAACATCTGATTACCTATGTCACGGACCGTGCAGGCCATGATCTCCGGTATGCCATCGATTCTAACAAACTCAAGCGTGAGTTGGGATGGGAGCCCAGTCTGCAATTCGAAGAAGGTATCGAAAAAACCGTACGTTGGTATTTAGATAATCAGGAATGGATGGATCAGGTGACAAGTGGTGACTACCAGAAGTACTACGAAGAAATGTATAAGGGAAAATAAGCGAGCTTGCAGATAAATTCTCTTTATGTAGCGCAACCGCACGAAACCTTTTAGGAATAAGATATTTATAATTAAAATAATAGTAAAGTGCGATAAAAAATCACAATATTCAATTTATTGTAAAATAATCATGTAAATATCAATAAAATTTCCGTAATTTGCAACCAAGAACAAACTTTAGCTTCTAAACCACACGATACAATCTTTTTGACAAGTGTGCGGGTGAAGAAAGGTAATGGAGAAAGAACCGACAAATTAGAAGAGATTTATCGATCAAGAAAACAAACGAAGGCATTAAACGAATCATTAACTACCATTAAATTATTTTTTTATGGCAATACCTTATAAAGTTGTGCAAAAGGGACAACCCGGAGTTGTTGGAGGAGGCGTCAAAAAATTCTACGCTTCCGTTGTAACCACAGGCGAAACCACCATTGATGAGCTGACGAAAGAAATTGAGAAATTCGGAATAATGTTCGTATAGGTAATATAAGGACGAATTTCTTTAATTATGTTTATTGATCTTTTTCGGATAAAGTACACTTAAATTTTTCGCAACAGATTTATATCTTATTTTTGGAGAAAGAGAAGGTAATATTTATCCATGAATTTCAATTTTAGAAATTCAAATATGAATATATTAATTGCAATTATTTAGAATATAGAAATCTGTTGTATGACATAATTGATTATTATTATGATACATAGGGCATGATTCTGTCGGTTCAAGAATTTTAAATTTATTATCACGATTAAAAATGACTAGCTTCTTTACAAAGTTGACATATTGGGCCAAATTGATAAGTGTCACGGGGAGTGCTCAGCTGGTTGTTCAATTAATGGGTTTTGTAACGGGTATTATTGTAATTCGTCTTTTGAGTACGCAAGAATATGTTTTTTACACAATAGCTAATACAATGTTAGGAACAATGACAATCTTATCAGATGGAGGGATTTCAACTGGCGTTATGGCTGAAGGTGGAAAAGTATGGCAGGATAAAGAAAAATTGGGTGTCGTATTAGCGACTGGTCTTAACTTAAGAAGAAAATTTGCTATTTTCAGTTTAATAATTTCTATACCTATATTATTTTATTTTCTTCATTATCATGGAGCGAGTTGGATAGTAACAATTTTAATCTTATTATCTATAATACCTGCTTTTTATGCTGCTCTATCTGATTCATTATTAGAAATCGTACCAAAATTGCATCAAGATATTCTTCCTTTACAAAGAAATCAAATTTCAGTAGTAGTTGGGCGATTTATTTTGTCGAGTGCCAGTCTTTTTCTATGTCCATGGGCTTCAATTGCTATTATTGCTAATGGGTTACCACGAATTTATGGAAACCTACAGTTAAAAAAGATAGGAAGTCGTTTTGCCGATCAATCTCAAGGTGCTGATCCTCACGTTAGAAATGAAATTATAAAAATAGTTAAGCGTGTTATGCCGGGAGCAATATATTATTGTATATCAGGTCAGCTAATTGTTTGGATTTTATCCATATTTGGAACGACTTCTTCGATTGGGCAAATAGGTGCGATTAGTAGATTTGCTGTTATTATATCTATCATTAGTACTATCATTAGTACCTTAATTATACCAAGATATTCAAGATCAAATAACAATAAAAAGGAATTATTTAAAAAGTTTGTTTTTGTTAATCTATTTGTATTATTTATTTGTGCTTCATTAGTTTCAATTATATCAATTTTCTCAACTCAATTATTATGGATCTTGGGAAAGAATTATTTAAATTTAGAGAAGGAACTTGTATTGAATATCATTGCATCATGTATGACGCTCTTTACAGGAATATCTTTTTCTTTATGTTCAAGTAAGGGGTGGATTCTTAATCCTTATTTGTACATCTTTATTAGTTTAATCTCAATTATAATAGGTGTAAATGTTTTTCAGGTAAATACATTGCATGGTGCATTGTTATTTAATATTTATACTACTGCAATACAGGCAATTATATACATTTCATATACAGTTTATAGTATTTCAAAAATAGCGCAATGAGAATTCTTTCTTTTCAACCCTCTTCATTGTATCAAAATGGAGGAGCAGGACGATTACTACGTAGATTGTATCAGAATCATGAATCTGATATAATATCATTATATGTAGCAAATATTGAAGAAAGTAGAAGTATAAACGAAATCAAAGAAATAATGATTCCTTCCATTCCGCTCCATAAATCTTGGATGAAATGGAAGTTGCGGCCTCTGTTTTCATTTTTAAGAGAATCCGTGTTTTTTTATACAACTAAAGCTAAAATAATAAAAAAAGCTAAGCAGGTTGAGTTTGACGTATTGCATATTATCAATCATGGCTTATTCTCACCAGTACTTTGCAACGATAGTTTTTTGTCCAATAAAAAGCTATGGTGTTCGTTTCATGATCATTTTTCACTTTGTAGTACGTATAATGATACCAGTCTTTTGTGGAATAGAGCTGACAGGCGATTGGTAATATCAGATGAACTAGGACTTGAATATCAAAAACTGTTTGGTAATCTTCAATATGAAGTGATTACAGATGGCGTTTACAAGTCTGAGTTACCTTCGGTTAAAATTCAGAAGGTCGCTAATGACAATATAAAAATATACTTTGGAGGGCTACTGCATCTGGATTACTATCCTCTTTTCCATGTTTTAGCAGATGCTCTTGATCAATTGATGAACAAAGATCGGCAAATTAAACTGATTTTAAGAGGTACACAAGAATTGCCATTTTTAAATAATCGTAAATTTAGCATTGAGTACAGGAGAAATTTTGTTAGTGATGAGATCATTAAAAGAGAAATTGATGAGGCTGATATTCTTTATTTACCGATTCCGTTCAATAAGCCAGAATTTTACCTCTACAGTTTGTCCACGAAAATGGTTGGCTACTTGGGAGCAAAAGGTGTTATATTATATCAGGGTCCTAAAGATGCAGCGGTTCATAATCTTTTAATGAAGTATAATGCAGCAAGCACCTGCAATTCTTTGGATAAAAATGAATTAGAATTTGCAATTAATAAAAGTGTGGACGAAGGAGTAGAATTTTCTTTGTCTGCCAAAAAGCTTGCTGTTGAACTATTTGACATGCAGAAAATTCAAAAAAAATTCTGGACATGAATTTGAAAATTTTACTATCAGAATTCAGACTCTATTTGTCTAACCACATTGTGGCACATATACCCAGTCATACTTTTCGTCTATGTTTTTATAGACGTATGATGAAATTTACAATAGGTGAGGGTAGCTCTATTTTTATGAATTGTAGGTTTGATTGTACTGGAAGCCTATCAATTGGGAAAGACTCTGTCATTAATGGATTTTGTCGCATTGATACAAGGGGGGGGGTTACAATCGGTTCAAATGTCTCTATTTCTGAAGAAGTAATAATCCTAACGGCTGATCACAATGAAGATTTACTTGGAATTATTGATCGTAAAAAGAAAGTAACAATTGGGGATTATGTATGGATAGGCACAAGAGCGATGATACTACCGGTGCGGTTGTTACAAAAGATGTTGAACCTTTGGCCGTTGTAGCAGGGGTTCCTGCTAAATTGCTAAAGTATCGATCTGAGAATTTTAATTATTCAGCTCATTATAGTCGGTTGTTTCAATAAAGAATAAAATGTATATTGGATATATTTTACACCAAACTTATTTTGTTATTAAACATCGTATTGCTCATAATATTAGTGGGTGTATAAGGAAATTTTGGTATCAAACTCAAGGTATGCGGGTTGGGTCCCAAACAAAATTACCTCCCATTCATGTTACCTGGCCACATAAAGTCTCAATAGGGCGTAATTGTAATATTGAACATGGGGTGTATTTTAAGTATGACGGTATTTGGAGTAAAGGGGTCTCTATAGATATAGGAAACAACGTTTTTATTGGTTCAAATTCTGAGTTTAATATTAAAAAACAGATTAGAATAGGAAATGATTGTCTTATTGGTTCCGGCTCAAGATTTATAGATCATGATCATGGAGTATCTTTAGGATATTTAATCAGAAATCAGAATTGTCCAGAAAATGAAATAGTGATTGGTGATGATGTGTGGATTGGGTGTAATGTTGTTGTCCTCAAGGGGGTATCAGTCGGAAATGGAGCTGTGGTTGCTGCTGGATCGGTAGTGAATAAACCAATTCCGCCTTTTGAAATTTGGGGTGGGATACCAGCGAAAAAAATTGGAGAACGTAAATAAAATGAAAATACTTTTTATATGTGGCTCATTAGAACCAGGTCAAGATGGAGTAGGTGATTATACCCGACGATTAGCCGGTGGGCTAATACGACAGGGGCATGAATCTCAAATTATTGCGCTGAATGATAGGTATGTGAAAAATGTATCTGAAGAATTACAAGAAACTGAAGATACGCAAGTGCATGTTTTGCGTTTACCCGAATTATCTATATTGACTCCAAAAACAAAGAGTGCAAAAAAATTTATTCATCGATTTGACCCAAATTGGATAAGTCTTCAATTTGTTATTTATTCATTTCAAGAGAAAGGGCTACCTTTTCTATTAGGACGATTTCTTAAGAATATTGGTGAAAACAGGAATTGGCATATTATGTTTCATGAATTATGGGTGGGATTGGAGAAAGAAGCTTCGTTTAAATACCAATTAGTGGGAAAGTTGCAAAAACGAATTATCAATAATGTATTAAAATTAATTAGTCCAAAATCAATTCACACTCAATCTCAGGTATATCACCTTGTTCTTCAAGAACTGGGAATTAGTAATAAAATTTTACCACTTTTCAGTAATATACCTAATACAAGTGATATTAAAATAAGAAATCATTCTTATTCGAATAATTCAACTATAACTTTGGTTCATTTTGGATCTATACGGCCTGGTGGCCCGATTGAAGACTTTGCACAAGATATCGAGACATTCATGCGAGAGAATAATAGAGAGGTTCAAATTATTTTTCTTGGCAAATCAGGAAAAGAAATTCATTATTGGAAGAGGATTTTGAAAGAGAATAAAATTCCCTATCAAGAAATTGGGGAGCAAAATGAAGATGCAATTTCTCGCATATTGAGAACTTCAGATTGGGGACTATGCACAACTCCTGTTTTGCTGATTGATAAAAGTGGATCTTTTGCATGCATGATGGAGCACGGGTTACCTGTATATTGTGTTGCTAGACCGTGGGTGATTTCAGTTGAAAATCAATTTGTTATTCCTGAAAATATTAGAGTTTATAAGAAAGGTGATTTGGATTTGAGTCTTTTAGCAGATCGAGCATTTTGTAAAAACTTATTAAGCCAAGTTATAATGCAATTAACAACAGATTTATATGAACAAAACGCTTATATCCCATCCGACCGGTAATGAGAATGTGAGAGCTGCTGTGAACGGGTTGTATAATGTAATGCAAACATGCTACATAGTTTTCATACTAGTATTGCTTGTTTTCCGAACAATATATATGGAAAGTTAAGTCATATACCTCTGTTACAAAATTTAAAAAGGCGCTCGTATTCTTCTGATTTGTTTCATTTTACTCATAGCTACCCTGCAAGAGAACTGGGGCGGCTATTGTCAGAAAAAATGGATATTGCAAGCTTATTAGCGCATGAACATGGATATTTTTCGGTAGACAAAATTTACCGTTATCTCGATAGACAAGTGGCGGGTTATCTCCAGGACTGTAGTGGCGTGTCTTCTGTATACTGCTACGAAGATGGAGCATATGATTCATTTTTGGCTGCAAAGAAGAAAAATTTATCTTGCCTTTACGATTTGCCAATTGGCTATTGGAGAACGATGCATCAGATACTAAAAAATGAAGCTGAGATCAATCCTGAATGGAAATCTACTTTGGGAGGATTAAATGATTCTCCTGAAAAACTAGGACGTAAAGATGATGAAATAGCCTTGGCTGATATTATCTATGTTGCAAGTACATTTACCAAACGAACATTAAGTGAATTTCCAGGAGTATTGCCTCCTGTAGAAATTATTCCGTACGGATTTCCTGAAGTCTGCCAAGAAAGAGTCTTTGATCCCCTTAAAAATAGAAAATTGAAGGTTTTATATGTAGGAGGATTATCTCAAAGAAAAGGAATTTCATATATGTTTGATGCTATAGAAGATTTCAAGAACTATATAGAACTAACGGTAATTGGGAAAGGTGATATTTCGGGATGCCCTAGATTAAAAGAATTTCTATCTAAACACCGCTACATACCTTCATTATCTCATTCTGATATATTATCTTTGATGCGAAACTATGATTTGCTATTGTTTCCTTCTCTTTTTGAGGGTTTTGGCCTTGTTGTCACAGAGGCGATGTCGCAAGGAATGCCTGTTATTACGACGAACCATACGTGCGGTGCTGATTTTATTGAAGATGGAAAGAATGGCTGGATTGTTGAGTGTGGTTCTTCGGAAGAAATTCGGCACAAATTTGATTATATTTTGTCTAATCCTTTATCGATAACTCATGCGGGAAAAGCGTCTATTCAAACGGCTAAGAGTAGATCTTGGAAGGTATATTCTGAGGAACTAATAACTTCCATAAAGAATAACATAAATCTTGATTAACATGTGTGACAAAAAGAGGCCAATGTTAAAAAAAGCCATTTGGGTGTATCTTTTTCTATTAATCTTTGAAGGAGCACTTCGGAAATGGGTAATTCCCGGTTTGTCGACGCCTCTGTTGCTAATAAGGGAACCTATTGTGATATGGTTGATATGGAAGGGTTTTAGTTATGGGTGGCTCAAAAATAGATATGTAATCTTAATGTCTATCACCACTACTATATCATTTTTCTTGACGTTATTAATTGGACATCAAAACTTCGCTACAGCTTTATTTGGATGGCGTATATACATACTTCATTTCCCTTTGATATTCGTGATGCAAAGAATATTGTCTCGCGATGATATACTCAATATGGGGCGGATAGTGCTTTATATATCTATTCCGATGACTATATTGATTTTATTACAGTTTTATTTGCCACAATCTTCATTTGTAAACCGTGGAGTTGGGGGGGATATGGAAGGTGCAGGTTTTGACGCTCTCTTGGGATACTATAGACCATCAGGAACATTTTCCTTTACAGGAGGTTATACATTCTTTCAACTGCTTGTTGGCATTTTCTTGTTTTACTACATGATTCTTCTATTAATCATGATTTAAGGATCAAACCGTGGTTAATTTGGGTAATTCTTGCCTGTTATATGTTGTCAATACCTTACTCAATATCCAGAACTCACATGTTTCAGTCCATTTTGATGTTAATCTTCACTTTGGTTGCTGGATTATATATATCCCCAAGAGGTAAATATTCCCTCTTATGTTTGTTCCTTGGATTGGCTTTTGTGGTTATATTATTTTCAATGACGGGAATAGCAAATCAAGGACTTGAAGTTTTCTCAGCAAGACTTGAGAAAGCAAACGTAGGAGAAGGGGGCTTCAAAGGGACATTTGGTGAAAGATATTTTGGTTCTTTCTCAAGAGGTCTTTTTAATTTTGACGCCCCGTTTTGGGGTTATGGACTTGGGTTAGGAACGAGTATTGGAGCGAAGTTGACAGGTGGAAAAAATGGTATGTTTTCTTTCTTTAATGGAGAAGAAGAATGGGTTCGGGTTACATCTGAATCAGGCATAATTTTGGGTTGGATAATAATTGCGTTACGTTTGCTTTTATCGATTTCCATTTTTCGTAAAAGTTATAAACGGTTGCGTTCAAATGGAGATTCTTTACCTTGGATGTTATCGCTTGGAGTTCTTTTAACCTTACCTCAAGGTCAAATAGGCGTTCCAACTAATCTTGGTTTTTGCGTCTTATTGTCAGGATTTGCATTAACTCTATGTGGAAAAAAGGAAAAAAGAAGATGAACATTAATTACTATTTTAGAAATCCCCAATGCGGATATTCTATACAACGCGTCTTTGACCCGGTAACGAATAAAGTTGGTGAAATCCATACTGTAAAGACTATATATATGCCATCTCCCTATTCTAAGCCTTTCGATGTCTTTAAGAACTGCTCTTTTGCATTTAAGCATCGTGATAAGAATGGAGTCAATCATATTACGGGTCATATTCATGATGTCATATTAGGATTGCTAAATTGTAAAACTATTTTGACTATACATGATTTGGTATTTTTGGATAATGTGCGAAACCCGGTGATAAGATTTTACAAATGGTTATTCTGGTTTTGGATTCCAATAAAAACTGCGAATAAAGTTACTTGTATTTCCGAATATACAAAACGTAACATACTTGAGCATATAAAAACAGACAAGTTAATTGTTGTGTATAATCCGATTGATCCTATTTTTGAATATTTGCCGAAGGTGTTCGCCAAGGATAAGCCTACTATTTTACATATTGGGACGGGATGGAATAAAAATTTAGAACGCACGATATATGCTTTAAAAGACAATGATTTGTTAGACCTTTTAAGAAACTCCGGTTTGGAATACTCCAATCATTATGGCCTTACAAACCAAGAAATAAAACAAGAATACATAAATTGTGATATTGTCTCTTTTGCTTCCATATACGAAGGTTTTGGTATGCCTATTATTGAAGGTCAACAAACCGGGCGAGTAGTTTTGACTTCAAATATTGACCCCATGATTGAGGTAGGTGCTAAAGGGGCATGTTTTGTAAATCCTTATGACATTGAATCCATTAGGGATGGTTTTATGAGATTGATAAATGACGATCAATATAGATTAACTCTTGTAACGCATGGACTTGAGAATGTGAAACGGTTTAGTCTTGACTCAATTGTAAGCCAGTATATGGACGTATATGAAAATCTCTAAAGCTACATAATCTATGATAATCCTCCATTATATACCAACAATAGATAGATCTTGGGGCGGCACTTCTGTTTATATGGAATTATTAGGCAGATCGCTTGGCTCATTGATAGAATTACATATAGTAACCCATGCTTCTTCTGATCCAATTGAAATTCCAAATTGTTATCTCCATATAATTTCGGATAACATATTTGGTCGAGCAAAAAGAGATTGGTTAGACTTGTTAAATGGTTTGCATCCAGATCTAGTGCACATAAATTGTTGTTGGATACCATTGACAGCCTTAACACAAAAATGGGCGCAAGAAAAAGGATATAAAGTTGTTTTGACCCCTCATGGTATGTTAGAGCCTTGGATTATAGCACGAAATTTTTGGACTCGAAAATTTCCAGCTTTGCTGCTATACCAAAAATCTGTAGTAAGAAAGGCTGACTTTCTCCATGCTACAGCTGCATCAGAAGAAAGAAATTTGCTGAATCTTAAATACAATAACAAGGTGGTTGTAATCCCCAATGGTATTGATGTAAGAGAAATTGAGCTTAAAACAGATTGGAAACCTACTAAAATGATCTTATTCCTTTCGCGGATACATATTAAGAAAGGCATTGAATTGTTAATCGATAGTGTTGCAAAATTGAAAGGGTATATGTCAGATTATCAGGTGATTATAGCGGGAGAAGGTGATCCGGTATATATTTCTCAACTTAAGAACAAAATATCTGACTTAGGAATAGGTAATCTTGTCTATTTTGTAGGTGGTGTTTATGGAGATGCGAAATGGAAATTGTTTCAGAAAGCAGATTTATTTGTACTGCCTACTTATAGCGAGAACTTTGGAATTGTAGTAGCCGAAGCTTTAGCCTCTGGTACACCAGTGATTACCTCTACTGGCTCTCCTTGGCTTGAGATAAATGAGCAGAATTGTGGATGGTGCATTGACCTGTCTGTTGACAATTTCTCCGATGTTTTGAAAAAGGGTATAGAGAAAGATGCGGAAGAGTTAAAGGAGATGGGACTCAGAGGACGAAGACTGGTGGAAGATAAATATGACATTTATCTTATCTCCCAAAAAATGAGGAGTTTTTATGCAGAAATTATAAGAAATAAAAAAATATAACTTAATCATGCTTAGATTTTTCAATATTGTTTTTCTTCTGCTTGGTCATATTCATTGTTCAGAATATTGACGTTTTTGATCATTTTCAACGCTTCAGGATTTGAATAGTTTTCTGTCAAAGACACATTTATGGATGTTACAATATACTTTTTAATAAATACTTGCCGGTATGTTTAATCAATTATATATTTAAAAGAATTGAAGGTTGGAGTCTGAATTAATCATAAATATACTGAATCTGAGGAATAACATAAATTTAATGCACAAACCATGAAAATACTCCATTACATACCAACTATAGATCTTTCTGCAGGAGGTACTACTAGTTCTATTCGACTCTTAGCAAACGAACTTGGCAAGCTGGTCGAGTTGCATGTTGTGACACAACCATCATTTTCCCCTTGTGAGATCGAAAATTGTACGCTTCATCTTTTAGAATCTAAACTCATCTGGAAGATGAAAAAAAACTGGATGGCGATTTTAACATTAGTCCACCCGGATTTAGTGCACATACATTGTTGCTGGTTTCCATCATGTGCTCTTACCCAGCGATGGGCGCAAGAAATGGGATACAAAGTGATATTGACTCCACGAGGAATGTTAGAGCCATGGATTATCAAGCGAAATTATTGGAAAAAGAAGCTACCAGCTTTACTTTTATACCAAAGGCAAGCTATTCGTAAAGCAGATGTGCTGCATGCAACTGCAGAAAGTGAAAAGGCGAACCTACTCAAATTGGGGTACAATCATAAAATTGAGGTTATAGCCAATGGAATTGATGTTGATCACATAGACATTCGAAATAACTGGGAGTTACGAAAGCAAGTCTTATTCTTGTCCCGAATACATGTTAAAAAGGGAATCGAAATATTGCTTGATGCTGTTGCATTGCTGAAAAATGAATTGCAAGATTATTCGGTCATAATTGCAGGTGAAGGTAATCCTTCTTATCTTGCGAGTTTATTAAGAAGAACTGACAGGTTGGGAATCTCAAAGATTGTTAAATTTATTGGAGGGGTAAATTTCGATTCAAAATGGAATTTATTCAAATCTTCTGATATATTTGTTTTACCATCATATTCCGAAAATTTTGGCAATGTTATTATTGAGGCTCTATCAGTAGGTGTTCCTGTCATTACGACTACTGGAACGCCTTGGATGGAGCTAAATGAAAAAAAATGCGGCTGGTGTATTGAACTTACTGTAGAGAATCTATCTGCTACTTTGGCTGAGGCTCTAAAAAAAGATAAAGACGAATTGAAGAAAATGGGGTTGAATGGTAGAGGATTAGTTGAACAAAAATACAATATTTCTGCCCTTTCCTATCAAATGAAGAACTTTTACGAAACGCTTATAAATTGTGAATATGGAAATACGACTCAATACGTTTAATTCAAAAACCTTTGATAAAGGAGCAAATTTCTTTAAGCTTTCCTCTTGGTTTATAGTCAATGCGATATTTATGAAATCATCTATGATACCAATGATGGGGATAAAGAGGTTTTTTTTAAAATTATTTGGAGCAAAAATAGGAAAAGGGTTGGTTATAAAACCTTCTGTAAATATTAAGTTCCCATGGAAGCTGACAGTCGGAGATTATGTTTGGTTTGGTGAAAATGTCTGGATAGATAATCTTGATAGGGTATTTATTGGGAACAACGTCTGTATTTCCCAAGGAGCATTATTGCTTACCGGAAATCACAGCTATTCCATTTCTTCGTTTGATTATATGAATGCGCCAGTAATTTTGGAAGATGGTGTTTGGATTGGAGCGCAAGCCACAGTGTGTCCTGGGGTCACCTGTAAGTCACATTCTGTATTGACGGTCGGCTCTGTTGCTACTAAAGATTTAAATGCTTATACGATATATCAGGGAAATCCGGCCTTGGCTATTCGTAGAAGAATAGTAAATTAATTTATTCGGCTAATGATAAATAATATAATTGTTTACGTGAATTTTATATATATGGGTACTACTTGTTGTATTTTTGAGCGATGATAATATTATAAACAATGATTCCGTTTTGAATAGCGAGATTCATACCACTATGCAAATAGAGGGGCTGAGTTGTCACAAACCTTTACAGAATGCAAGCAAATATAAATAATTGTGATATAATTAATCTGTAACACGATCTTTAATGGAAAGAAATAAGAAAGAAATGCTATATGCACAAAACGTTCAACAGAGGTCATGCATCCGATATATGGTTGGGCTAATTCCTCGCTTAAGTAAATTTTTGATGCATGAATTCGCAAGGCTCATTGCGAGAGCCAATGGGGCTGTTATTGGAGAGGATGTAGTATTGCCTTTGTCTTTAGCTATCAAGGCCAATAAAAATTTAGTGGTAGGTGACCATACCTCTATTCAGACAGATAAAATAGATTTACGTTCTCCCGTCCGTATTGGTAATAATGTTATAATAGGAATAAACACAGAAATAATAACTACATCGCATAATATTGACTCTGAATATTGGGAACACAAATATTATGGAATCTTAATAGAAGATTATGCTTGGATTCCAACAAAGGTACTGATCCTACCTTCATGTGAAATAATAGGTAGAGGTGCTGTTGTTGGGAGTGGAAGCGTTGTTGTAAAGAACATTGACAGTATGAGTGTAGTGTCTGGTAATCCTGCTGTTGAAATAAGAAAACGTAAGTGTGTTCATTCTCATTTAATAGTGGAATCGCTCCTCGGTGGTGATTTAAAGGCGTATATCAGGATGAGAAAAAAGCGTACATTTAATCATGACGAATTATAACTTTAAATGTATCTATGAAAGTATCGATTATCACAACTTGTTACAACAGAAAAACTACAATTCGCGATTGCATAGAAAGTGTATTATCGCAAGATTATCCAGACATTGAGTATATAGTGGTGGATGGTGCATCTAAAGATAACTCGCTATCAATTATTAATGAATATAAAGATCGTATCGCAAAGATTGTTTCCGAACCTGATGGAGGCATGTATGAAGCAATAAATAAAGGTATTCGTATGGCTACAGGTGATATTATTGGACTGCTTCACTCAGATGACTTTTTTTATAAATCAGATCGTATTAGCCTTATTGTAAATACGATGAAGGAAACTGGTTCGGATATTGTATATGGGAACGGTTTATATGTTGATAAATCTGATTCGTCAAAAGTCGTGAGAAAGTGGATGAGTAAAAAATATTCCAAATCACGGATACGATTCGGATGGCTTCCATTGCATCCCACGGTTTATGTAAAAAGAGAATGTTTTGACAGATGTGGGTTATATGACGAAAGTTTCCGCATTGCAGCCGATTCTGATTTCTTAATTCGTTACTTGTATAGGGAGAGTTTTAAAGTCACTTATATCAAGAAATATATTGTAAGAATGCGTATGGGGGGACTTTCAACGGATCCTCAGAAAATGAAACAGAAATGGTCGGAAGATATCCGGTTGTATCGAAATAATGGTTTTCCTCCCTACTTGGCTCTTATATTCAAAGTATTGTCGAAAATTCCACAATTCATTCAGGCGAAGTTTCTCAATATTTAAGATTTGCTTGTGCTGGCAACTTTAGGAAAACTATTCTAAATATTTGAGAAAAAAGTTTAGATGATATGATTATGTGGATTGGGAACTGATATTGTTAGAAATGTAAATAGCTTATTTTTATCAGAATGTCTTTTAATTATGAGCATGATATCTTTCTATCATCTCAATCACGCAAACAATATGCTTGATAATAATGTAATTATGAGGATAAATTGAGAAGATGTCATTATGATATGCCAACCATGTTTTTGATATAACGAAAACGTTCTGTAACTTGGTGGTAAATTTGCAGTGCAAGATCTGATATTCGAATTAGGATAAATTCTTATAAGAGGTAACCTAATACATTTAGATAGATTTCTTGCCTGGTTTTTGAAATCGAATGGTGTATTAACTTCAAAATACATATGTTTATATGTCTTACCTCATCTTTGGCGGTTCCGGATTCATCGGGACTCATTTGGTAAATCTGCTGCACGAGCAATATCCGGCAGCAACCATCTATAACTTGGATGTTGTGGAAAACAACCACGAGTATTCGTGCACTGCGATGTGCGACAGCCGATAGAACTTGATGTGCCTCTGTCGGAAGACGATGTGATTTTCAACTTTTCTGCGGTACACCGTACACCAGGGCATCCCGACTGCGACTATTTCGAGACGAACATCCGGGGAGCGGAGCATGTGACGGACTTTGCCGAGAGATACAATATCAAAAGCATTGTTTTCACCTCCTCCATTGCGCCTTACGGGGCTTCGGAAGATCTGAAGGAAGAGACGACGCTCACCATGCCGAATACGCCTTACGGTATTTCGAAGTTGGTAGCCGAAAAAATTCATGGTATTTGGCAGGCAAAGAATCAGCAAGAACGTCAGTTGACCATTGTTCGCCCCGGAGTGGTGTTTGGTGTGGGTGAGAACGGCAATTTCACACGTCTCTATTGGGGCATCCGCAGTGGTAGATTTGTCTATCCCGGACGCAAGGATACCATCAAAGGGTGCATCTATGTGAAGGATTTGGTCCGTTTTATGCTTTATCGGTTGGAGCATCATCAGGAAGGTATAGAATTGTATAATTGTACGTACGAACCCGCATTTACGATCGAGCAGATTTGTGATGCCATGATGAGGGTGACCGGAATTAGGCGTATTTTGTTGAAGATTCCGGGCGGCTTACTGATTGGAGTGGCTACAATTGTGGGCGTTCTTGGTGGTCGGGTCTTGGGTATTCATCCGGCAAGGGTGAAAAAGCTGATGGTATCGACAAATATTTCGGGCAAAAAGCTGGCGGCATCGGGGTATAAATTTCATTACACATTTGAAGAAGCTCTCGAAGATTGGTTCAAGGACAATGAGGGGAGGGGGCTTCGCTGAGCCGGAAGCACGAATATAGAACCGTGTTGGCACAATAAATTATATTTGGGCAATATATTGTTGGATGGTTTAACTCAATCCGGCCAAGATTTTGCCTTCTCGTTGTGGAGTGAGCCGTCTTTATAAACAAGGCAGGTGCTCACCATTTCGCGACACCTGCCTAATTCTTCAGAATAAAATATAGGTTTCCCTGTTTCCCTCTTTACTTATCTGTTGTGAATACCACTACACGATTCCATTCGTTTGTTTCAAATGGTTGAATTTTGTC
>NQWY01002755.1:0-10735 GCA_019425655.1 Rhizophagus prolifer
TCACATATGATCCTCCCTAGTTCCCTGCCAGTTCCCTGCCAGTTCCTCGAAAGTTCTAGGAGAGTTCCAGGAGCTGGCGAGTTTCTATAAATCACGAGATAATCGACTAATCAGATTTCACCTCCCTTGATCTATTGACATGATAGCTAAGCCACCGTTATTATTTGATTAATCATTATATTAATTTTTCTCACCATGATCCTAACACATCACTCGATATTTTTTTATAAAACATACCCCTAGAGAATCTTCTCACCATGTAAAAAAAAACAACTATGGAGTTCTCTGATGCCCAGCTTCGTACTCTTATTGATGAATGAAAACAGAGGAATGCCGAATACCATGCCACCACAAATAAGAAGAAATATCTCTTTTGGAACGACATTGCTGAAAAAATAAACGATCAAGAAAATACCAATTATTTCACCGGTGAGGAATGCCATAAAAAATTCTTAGCTCTTACAAAAGCTTTTTATGTAAGTAGCGATTGCCTGGGTTCTATGAGACATCTTGATAGCAAAATAAGCTTATTATTAATTTATTAGACGGCAGAAAAATATAAAAAAGGTACTGGAACGAAAAAAAGTTTAGTTGGCGAAGAAATTTACGAAGAGTTCTCAACGAAGTTCTGGTTAAAACCAGGTATGTTTCTGTAGAATATAAGTGGGTGATTATCTCTGCGAAGCACCTTAATGGCAAATTAACACGATTCTATCTATCACCATTCGCTAGAACTTCTATTCGAGCAGGTACATAATGAAAATGTTAGGTCAAGTAGTGCGAGTTCTCCTGAGGCATCATCCTCTTCAATCTCATCTGAACGACCCAAAAGGAAATCAAGTTCTGGGCAACCATTGGAAAAAGCTGTTAAGGAACCCTATAAATCATCATCACTCGCAACTTCAAATCCATCAACCGTCGAAACATCTAATACCTCTGGAGGCGCTCCCAACAGACCCGTAACCCCAACAATTCCTTCTTTTTCGCAAAATGCGAACGTGATCAATGTCACTTTTAATTATGGCGGTGCATCAGAAGATGATTAGAGTTTTTTTCATTGTTGGCAGGAAGGGTGGCCCAAAACATTCATGTTTTATAGCTGTGATTTATGTAGAAACAAAAGCAAATGTAATACTTGCTCTTTGGCGAGTAGTTTAGTAAATTTTATATTTTCATAGTTTGTAAGTGTGATGCAATAGAATACAAACGTAATTAATAAATATCACTTGTAAAACACGAAACGCGTTTAAAAACTCAAAGTAAAATCTTTATTATAATTTTGTAAAATAATACGTGAGAAAGGGCCGGCCAGCTAAGTAAAAATGAAACTAATAAAAGATATTGGAGTAGCAGGTTGTTTCAAGGGAGGAATTTGCCGAGCCCCAACCCATATAATGGCAGTTCCTTCCCCGCCACTCAGAAGTGTGGTGTAATTTTATTATCTATCCAAGCACCTATTTTTTCTAAATTTCCACTATTTAAATTTTCCCCATTGTAAAAACCCTTTATCGTATCTTTCCCAATTTTTCCCATCCCAAATACAAGAATATCAACCGATACAATAGCACACATCTGGTCCAAAGAATAACCTCTCTCATCCTTAATCCTATCAAAGACTTCCTTAAACTGTACCCGGATTACAGAAATGATATTCGCGAATCTTTGGTTTGAGCCTGCAATCAAAAAATGTTAGTCAAACCCCTAATACATAAGGAATTGATTATCAATAATTGTTTTGTTTTTATCTTACCAGAAGAACCGGAAGAGCTTGAAGATGAATTAGTTTCAGATTCATTGGTCGAATTAACTTCAGATTCATTGGACACACTTTGTTGGTCAAAATTTGATCTTTGAACTACTGCGTAATGTTGATTTATTTCGTTTTGGAGATTTTTGATAACATCATTAATTCTGCCAAATTCATTACAGCAGGCCTCTTCGATATTATTAACTTTCGTAGTTATGTTATTGACCTTTGAAAAAATTTTCTGCGCCTCCCTAGTGAAGTCATCATCACGTGCCTTGTTTTTTCGGCTTCCAAGGTAAGTTTACTATTAAGTTCAGTATTAATTTTGCCGAACCCCACATTAACTTCTTCGTTAAGTTTATTATTAAGATCATTATTAATTCTGCTGAGCTCCACGGAAAGTTCGCTGGCAATTTTAGTGTTAGCTTTAGTGCTAAGTTTTTTGTAGACATCAGTAAGGAGTCTTTCGATTTCCGCAGTAATACTTCCATCACGTGCCTTATTTTTTTCGATTTCTGCAGTAAGAATACCATTAATTTCGGTCATACATGCAGAAAGCTCATTAGCAATTTTATTATCATGTGTAGGAGGGTGATTGGAGAATTGGTTTTTGATGACATAAATCAAGAAACAGGCGCTAAGAAGAATAGAAGCTGTAAAGTCTTCAAAGATATGCCACAAGGTGTTGTTTTGCAAGACGAGTGCAGACATAATTTCAGAGTGAAGTAGAAAAAAAAATATGTTCAGGTATGTTAGGATCACAAGTAATTTTGCGTAATTTTTTACGATTTATTAGTATGTTTTATCGCTAGTGAAGCTAAAGGTGAAATCTTCATCCTTTTATACATTTTACAGTCAGTTCTATGGCAAGGATCCCAAAAGAATCACCCATTAATGCTAGTATAATTAGAAGAAAGAACCCGCGTTGAAATACAGGCCTGGAATGATTGTGAAAATAATATCATGTCCATACCCCTATTTCTGAAAAAGAAATGTTCTGAAAAAGAAATATTAAGATCCAGAGTGGCGCTTGTACCTAAAGATGAAAATAGTTAGCGCATTCCCGTATCCCCATATCCCCACAACATGTTTCAAACAATGAATAATAATAATATTTTTTTGTAAATGCTTGACCGAGAGGCCTTATGCAAGAGAAAAGTTTTTTTATTAATAAAATTTCACTAATAAATCGTTAGATAGCCTTGCTATAATATAGAGTACAGTATCTACATTATGTGAAGAGCCTTCGACTAAAGTCCACTCCCATTCCTATTCACTTAATTCATTTATGTCTAAAGAAAGAGAAAGAGAAATAGAATATATTTAATGAGACACTGTTTGCTTCAATAAACTGTCTATATGAGAAATAGTGTGTCGACTGAAGAGTGGGACCTCAAAGGGACCTCCCAGGTAAAGGACGAAATGATTTTTTTTGTTATTTCGAAAATAAAAAAGGCGGGCTTTTCTTAATTTGTGGCGCAGTTCAATTTGAGGTCCTTCATCACTTCAACCTATAATGTAGATCAAAATGAAAGGGAAATAGGCAGAGTATTTATAAAAAATATCAGACAGATCTGCATAATTATTTTTGCGAAAAATTAGCCATTCTAGGAATAAAACTATCAGGAGTATTGGCGTAAATTTTACATCCCTTGTACCCCACGATTTGCAGATTATCTTAAAATATACTGCTTATTTGATATGACCCTTTCTTTTCAGGAGAGAAAATTGTGCTAAAAGTAATATCCAATGAACAATATGCTATAAATTTATACAATGGAGTAATTGTATATCTACCGTTTATTATCTAGATTGGCTGATATGCCTTTTACAAAAAATCGGAATAAAGAATCTATTTGCTTAGCAAAATCGAGATCTGTAAAAACAGTAGATGATAAATTAATTACATTCCTATTCAAAAACGGATTAATGTATTATTAGCCATATACGTAATTTGAATGCGCTAACAAAACTAGGATAATAAAGACTTACCGTTTATCCGTTTTTTTATTAATAATTCATGTTGCGTAATAAAAAACATATAACACACTGTGGATTTCGATTTCAAAAATATTTCCGTGCATATATTTTGGCGGATGACACTCGGTCACATGACTTAACGATATTATACAAAGAGTCAAGCACAATGAATCTCTTCTATATAATATACAATTATAACCAAACGATGAAACCTTTATTTTTTTTCATGTAAAGCAATCTTCTTAACGAGTTCGTTATCAATAATCATTTTTATTGATACAAAAGATTACAAAAAACAAAATTGTAAATAACATTGTTTAACTATTAAGAACTTAATATTCAAACCTTTCTTCCAAATTTTTCGGAATCTTACTAACGCGTGATTTTAAATCTTTCCAATCCTTGTATGGCCTTTTTTTTCGCTCTTCAACTATCAATGTTGCATAAGAGGGTCCAATACCACGAGCTTGTTTTAATTCATCCACGTCGAAGAAGTTGACGTTGACTTTCGGTGCTCAAGCAGATAAAATGCCCTTTCTGCAATAGTTGGACCAAAATGGCGTTCCATCCCAATGCTATCTAAAATAATACACTTTGGTTCGTCAATTTGATAATCCACGATCCGGGTATTATAAATCACAAGTAGCCATTTGTTATCGTAACGGAAAAGATGTTTATTTAAGCTATTATAAATCTTTTTGTTCTCATTTTCGGCATTTATCTTCGTTAGTCTCTTTTCAGAGTCTTATCATTAACATTTTTTATTCCACAAACCGTAAAATGTCTGCAAATTCTGCTCCTGTGCCATTTACTATCATGGGACAGGAGATATTATCCCACTTAATTGAATTACCAGTCCGAACACTATTAATACTTGTTTTTTTCAGAAACTGATGCTTAGAAGTACAAACATCAACAGTTCTAGGTAATATAATGTTGAGCGAACTAAGATATGTTGTTGGGTCTTTTATGTTAAAGAATTTGGCTAAATTCATAATTACAGAGTCTCCAGTTGTATTTCTTGATTCACGTTGATGTAACAACATTGTTTTTGCAGCATCAAAAATTGCCACGAATACTTCAAACTCTTGCCATGTGATTCGTTTTCCATCGAATTCAAAGATCCTTCTGAGTAGTTTTACAGCTGGATTCTGAAGACATGTTGTGTTAATAGTAAGCCATTGCAAGAGAAGAAATGGCACTGAAATTACACAGCTTCTATCGCTTCTTTCGTTAAGCAAAACGTCTGCTTGTGACTCTAGATCACCATAGGTAGTAACTGAATGGACAATTATTTTCTGCTCACGATAAATAGGCGTTTGGAGTATAATGTTCTCAATAAGTTTTTCAGTAAACGGCAGTGCACCAGCAAGGTAATGACTATTTGCATATTGTTTCACAGCTGGCACTATTTCATCTCTATATGGCCAATTCTCTATTAAAACTCCATCGTCAACATATTTCTGGCATTTTGAAATAAAAACTTCGAACAATCTAGGAAGTCCTCCCACATCTGCTAAAGAAACTCAAAATTCTCTACACGTCCTCCACTCTGGTGGAAACCTATCCAAAGCCAGAAGTATCTCAGAACGTTCATGTACATTTAGCGAAGAAAGACACATAGACATTCTATCGTGAGCCGATTCACGGAAAATGTTATTGATTGTCACCACCATTGTGCCTGCCATCAATCCTATCATCGTTGTATGTTCTGGTGGTTTGCACATAACACTACCGAGGACTTGACTTGTCTTCGATAAAAACTTTCTACCAACATCATCCTCAAAATATGATAAGATCTTGTTGAATTCATCAATTGCAACTACAATTAGCCACTCATCTGTCAATGGAATACCCAACCCTTCCCGTACTAAGATAAGAGCATCTTTAAATGTAATGTTGAATTTAATTCCCGCTTGGTATAGATCATTAACAAAGTCATCAAATCTTCGTATTGGATTCGCAAAAGTGGCATGTAACAAACGAAGGCTTAGACTTTCTCAGCGCCTAACTTTTGATCTATTCTATCAGATGGCAAATTTCCATTATTGTAAGTTATCACTATAACGTCCACTAAATCCCCCAAAAATGTGGGGTATTTTGTCCGAAGGTGGTTAACGCACTCCAGAAGAAACCGAATTTTACCAATTCCGGGTGCACCAGTTACAAGTCCTATTGGATGGTGATTTTGATCAACTTTTTTCTCTTTAGTCGCATTCAGGTTGTCTTGAAAGAGCTTCTTTAAAAGACTCGAAGAATTCTCATTGAGACAATATTTGAAATTAGCTCCGTAAGTTTGGATGTTATGATCATTGAAATTGGCACCAGTCTTCGGCATAGGTTTACGTCGATATTCATACTTTGTCCATAAGAAAGACCAGTCCTGTATATGCAAGCGGGCAAAAACGTCTTCCATACTTTTGTGAAAAAAGAATTCAAATTATAATTCTTCAGTGGGAGCTTAAGACAGTGTTACGTAAAAAAAGGAATATGATTAACAGTACCATTTCAACCTTCCTTAAGTGGTATTTCCGTAATAAAGTCTATTATACAAATATGTACTTCAAAACTGAAGTTAACTTTTTCCATTTTCACGCAACCTTCAAACTTACTAAAGACATAAAAAAATATGAAGTCAGATCTCGGTATTTGCAGAGCTTTGGCACACAGGACTTTCCGTTTTATAGCATATTCAGGTTTCCTTCGGCGGATTGTCCCCATTAAAAAATATTTTGAAAAATATTTTGAAGATATGCGAAAATCTAACATGAAATCGGTAGGTATTTCGATATCGCACTGGTGATTGGTCCACATAAACGAAATTTACTCTACTGCGCATGTATTTTTTACATAAGCCACCCACGTGATTCGAAAAATATTCTGCGGTATAGATTTTAGAAAATGATTATTTGTCCACGAGTTTCAGGACCTTTATTTTTGGCATCATTAAGCAAATCTACCACCCTTTCCGTAGTTGTCACTTGGTGTAATGTCGCAACTGATCCACGGCTTAACCACCCTTTTTTACCTTTCCCCATTTGAATGATGAAGTCGGTTATGCGATTATCAATTTTATTTCTATAATATTCTGCTTTGGAAATGAGACCAGCTCATTAAGACGTAATATGCTTTTTCTCGTGAATCGTTGCATTGGTTTTCGAGCTTAATCGAAAGATTAATAAAGTTATCAATCCAAGGCATATTTTTTCGATCATATGATAATACTTCGTGAACTTCATCAACTACTAGACCTTGTCGAATAAGTTCTCGTAATTCCGTATCCATTACTGTGAGGCTTCTGGACTGGGTCTCATTGGCTGATGATGAAGTTGCTGATTGTCTGGATTGATTATGTCTCTTATTCTTTTTACGAACCATATTCTCGACTCTAGAAGAGTGAATTCAAAATTTCGAAGAAAAATAGCATTATATATAATTACTGCGGAGAAGTATAGATGACGTCTTCCTGCGCATGATATATTCTCGGCTAAGCCACCCACGTGATTCAAAAAAAGAAATAAACCTATGCGATCCACCTCTAGGCGGTTACTGGACCGTGACCAAACATTCATGATACTGCTTATGCTTTAGCGCCTGATTCGAAGAATTGTTCTGGTTCAACTAGGTGAAGAGGTTTTTGAACGTAAATTAAAGATAAGTATTTCTTAGTAAATATCTCTTCAGCTATGGAACAAAGCTTACTAATCGTTTCTGGTTTTAGTGACGGTAACAATAAATTTGAGTTAGGTGCTGATATCAAGCCAGAGGTGCTATTTCTGGTGGTATCCTAGTGAATTGTATACTGGGTGGGATTATAAAAAAGATTTTGGTGAAGAAGCTTTTTCAAGACCAGGAAGCCCGTCAACGTTTTGTCCTTCTCAGGCTATTTACCATGCGCCTTCTGAGCAAGCAAAAAATGGATTATTTGTCGCAATTTAGATCTAATTCATTTGGTGTATTAGAACACAATGCATGGATGCTCTAGCCCATCCTGTGAAAGGCTTAAATCTTTTCAAATATGATGAACTCGGGTTTGATTTAATTAAAAACGCGAAGTTCTAGCTGTTATAGTTTCGCGATTACAAGTGGGTCATGATCAGAAAAATCCAACAGCATCGCTTCGCAGACTCCATTGGCCATTGATGGAGAAGAAATATTCGATGTAGACTTATGCCAATAATTTATAGTTTGATCACAAACATTACTTTTTATTTATGTACTTAAAAATGAAAATTCTGGACACACGTGTCCACTAATTGCACAGTACTGTGGCGCAGTAACGATACCCTCAAACAGATTTTTTGCCTTAAGTCCAAAAAAATCTGTTAGATTATCTTTCGAAGTATCTAAGATACAAGAAATAGTTCTGCTCTCAAGACTCCAGCAATGAAGCTTGGGCAGGACAGGTCGGTTATTTAGGAATAATCCTTACGATTAAGGAATGATAAGTACATTTTGAAGAAAGTACCTTTTTTGAGACAAAATGCTTCTAGAAAATAATTAAAATTCATAAAGTATACCATAATTGTACACCTATAAAATTACCAACTATAATAATGTGCTAACGAATAGATCTTTAACGAGCAATACTTACCTCTGTTATTTACTTCCCTGGCACCAGGATATTTGTGTAATATTAAGTCCTTCATTGCCACCCATTGAGAATAATCATTAACATATAATTTCAAAGTGTCATCATATTGCCTGTACCACCAACCAAACAAACCTAGTTCTATATAACATTCCAATATATCACTATCTTTAACTTGATCTGTGAAAATTTCAAGATACTTAGAATCATTATATCTATTATATCCACAAGCAAACATGAATTTCTTGTAGTAATAATCGAGATTCATAATGGTTGTTCGTGATTTAATGGCTGTTTCGTATTCAGGGTATCTGACATACATTTCCGTAAGGCGTGTTGATAATCCTAAAGGTAGATTAGTACAAAACTCTAATAACCCGATTACAAAACATTATTAATACTTTACCACTCGACCAAAACCATATTTCGATTATCCAATTTTTATCAAGAGCTTCTTTAATCGCTGGACCATAGTCACCATCTCCGGCAAATAGTATCACCGTACCAGGGACGTAACTATAAACTGATCTGACAATATGTCTAACCATTTCTGAGTCGACTTCCTTTTCTTCGTTTTCACAATTTCGGTCATGTACGGTCACATTATACCCAAGATTCCTAAGAGTTTTCCATAACGTATCTTCAGGAGGGGGACGCGATCCAACGATGACAGGATCAGCACCCATATGTCGACCATCTTGACCCATCTCAACTAATTTACCGTAATCGATTCGAACCATATTTTCACATACAGATTCACATTCAGCAATTCCTTTCTTTCCTTGAATGTATATATTTGAGTTATCGATGAAAATGTATACATCTTCAGCAGTCCCTGGGAGTTCTGGATCATTGATATTATTAATAAATATGGCAGAACAAAATTGGCTATCGAAAAATCAAGCCAAGATACGCTGAGTATTTATTCGATTCACTTACAAGCAACAGATTTTTTGGCCAGTTTTTCTTTTAAATAATTGATTTCTTGCTCTAACTTTTCAATCCGTTGCTCTACGATAACGCGAATGTGTTTTTGGGCGGGTTTGACGATAAGAAGCAGGAAAGAAAAGCACAAGAATAAGTAAGTATTCGGTATTATTGGCAAATATGACAGAGAAAGGAAAAAATAAAGCTAAAAGCTAAGCCACATTATTCTTATATTTTGATAGAAAGAACGTACCATGCTTCAAGAAAGTTCTAAGATAAGCAAGTTTACTTTCATTCGCATCAAAACAATTAAGATCTGACAACACATCATCTCGCTGATCTTTATGCTTAGTGAAGTAGGAAAGTAATTCAGCCTTCTCTCCTTGATTCTCAACGAGACGAACAATTTCCGTTTTAATGTTTACAGTAGAACCAGAAGTGGAATCTGACATACTGGATGAATGAGTATTACAAAGAGAGTAGCACGAATAGTGCACAAATGAATGAACTGGGAAAAGATTTTTGGGGATTTATCGAGTATATATATATGATATCGATTGTCACACAGATTGTTCTGACTCATCAGTTGATCAGTTACGCAACTGACTTTATACAAATATCAGATTACAACTTTACAATATTTCATATAAAAAAAGTGCGTAGTTTTTACATATCAGGTGATAAGCGAGGCGGTACTTTATTAATACATGCAAGTGATAAAAAAAAAATAAATACAAGCGCAAGAGGACATGATAAAGCTTCTATACTATAATTGTGAACTTAAGTTTTTTGCTTGAAGTGTTGCAGGTAAGACAATATTCCAACTTTTCTTGGGAATACAACTTCGCTAATTCAGGATCATAAGGGAACTGATTCCCATTTTCGAGGTACCATGAGCCATGTAATCCATAATTCCCATGTTTTCCATCACAAATAGGGCATGGTGAGCTCCACGGCTGAGGTGATATAAAATCATAATTATCAATCCCTCTGAAACTATTTCCGAATTTCAAGTATGGGAAGTGCTCTAAGACGGATTTGATAATTAATTCTGGATCAGGTCTGGCTTCATAAGTTATAGGCCCTTTTTCTCCACATTGCTCAGAAGAAGATAAATGGGATACTTTGTTTTCTGGCTTCAAATTTATGAGAAGGCGATCTTCTGATAATTGCCATGGCTCATATCCAGTTTCTTTTTTATATTTTTTGTATAAGCTGGACCGAATCCTATCTGTCAAAACACTTGGTAACCCAGTTAATTTGGCATGCCAATCCAGGTATTCGGGAGTTAATATTTTATTGGATTTGCTCATATTGCCTTTTTTTTATAATTGTAAATCAATCTAATTAGGTAATAGTTGGCATGTGTAAAAAAATAAATAATAAAGCATTAGTTAGCAAATGTAGTCTGACTATGCAACTATCTCAATTTCGCGCTGTTCACATTTAATAAAATAGGATTCGGCTTTATATGTACCTTCTATGCTTTC
>NQWY01002767.1:0-12910 GCA_019425655.1 Rhizophagus prolifer
TTATTTTATATATTGTAAAAAAATTTTTATATTAATAAAATTTTGATTTTTTTGGTATTTTTATACCGACTAGATGCGTAAAGAAAGGAATTTTATAAGTGTACAAGCAAAGGTGTAATTTGGCAAATCTCATTATAAGAATTTATTATTTAAAATGACATTTGTATCAGGGATTAAATCGATTATTGATCTTTCTATTACGAAGAACATGAGAGAAAAATAATGAATCAAGTTTTGCACAAAAATCAGATTTTTTTTTTTTTAGCAAAATAAGCCTGTATTTCCGTTTGTTGGACATCTTAAATAATCTCATATGGGGAGGAAACCCATATCTGATATAGTACGATACAAAATTTCAAGACCTAATAATATACAATCCTATCTCCTACTTTTCAATCAAATTCGCACCACAGCACCTAGTACGTTTTTTATTTCGTGCTTATGTTCTTGATCCCTTATAGAGTATTTTACCCTAAAAATGATTTTTCATTATTGGTAGAAATATGTATAATAAATTGCGAAATTTAAAGATTTAATTTTATAAAATAATTTTATATTTTTCTAATAGTTAATCCAAATTTAAAGGTTTAAAAGGATTGCACCAGAACACTAATAGTATAAAAATCTAGTTCTTGTGATTTAATATTTTCTCTACAATATTATTTTTAATTGTAAAGTTTGCAATCTACAATATTTTTGTCTCGGTTTAATAACTTTCCAATACTATTAAATTGTTCTAATTCGCATTGTATCCGTTGCGAGAATTTCAAAAATACTGATTTCAATATGATCTCACTTGTCATCAACAATTCTAATTAGTTTTTTACTGTCTTCGGAATTTTGTACGGGTCGACGTACTGAAATCCATGGTGTTATTCTAATTTTTCGATTGTAGGCATGATTTTATTTGATCTAACAAAAAAAATAACTATACGGTTAAGGAATAACCAAGAGAACGAAAAAAAGAACCTATGGTGCCACTAAAAATTAACTCGGAATGTTCTTAATTAAATATATTTGTTGGCGATCTTAAATAGCCACTTAAATGTATTTTATCCTCCTAGATCCATTGTGTAAATATCACAAAGGAAATTAATAATTTTTTTGCCTACCTATAAGAAATAAAGTACCGGATTAAACATAATTAGATCGACAACCATATCACATGACTAGTTTGTTAAAACTTTGCTCGGGTAGAAGGTGACGATACAAAGTAACCATCAATTGTAGTACTGGTTAGTTTTTTTGGGGGACTGATTTTCCCTACATTGTCATGTACGACCAACTTGTTAACTTTTTCATATGAAATATGGAAATTGTGACATCAGATTGCTGCAAAACACATTTTACTTAATCTCCATGTGCCAAGATTTTACGAAAACGAGAATATGCCACGCATTTTACATTGTTGATTAAATGGGGAAGAAGGTCAAATGTATATTTACCCTTTTAAAACATAAATGGATATTATGCTCGGTTTAATGTAGGCAGAATTCGTAACTCGGCAAAGGGGTCCCCAAAATTTGTGCCGGCTGAAGCTGGGCTGAGATCTATAAGTAGATCTTGTCTGCAATTTTTTTGATGTAATATTTGAGTCACCTCGAGTAGATTTTCTCCAGCACCACAAAATACCTTTTTTTTTATAATTTATCAATATTCCTGTAGACTTATTAAATAATGTCAAAAGGAGCAATTAAGAGAAAGTCGAAACCTATTCCCGAGTGGAAGAATGAAAATGAGAAATATATAATACTTGCGAAAAAGAAAGCAGGAATATGGTCAAGAGTAGCGAACTATATTTTTGAGCATCAGATTAGTAAGTTCTAATAGTCTCACTTCTATTTTTTTTTTAGCTTATAAAATAAATTATGAGTTGAAAGTCTTCATATAATTGACACGAATTTTTTTTCGCGTTTAGAGTTACCTTTGAAAATCATAAGTGCGATAATTTTATCTTATCTGGTGAATCCTACTCCACAAAATCCTTTTTCGAAGTTTCTTTTCTTATCATATCCTGTACAGAAAAGTCCTTCAGATGAAATTCAATATGGGAAAGGATACTGGGATATCGCATACGTAGTCTTCTGGATAATAGTACTCACATTTATTAGAGAGTTTACAATGCAATATTTGCTAAAACCTTTTGCATTATATGCAGGAATAAAAACAAAAAGTTTGACAAGATTCATGGAGCAAGGATATGTCTTTATTTATTGTCTAATATCAACATCGGTTGGCTCAGTAAGTTGCAATCATGATATTTTACATGAATTGACAAATAATGCATTAAATCTGATCAGTTAATCTAAATTTGTTGAGAAGGATAAACGCGATTATATTAGATCAGGATTAAAAGAAAGTTGATCATAATGGAAAAAGCTAATTCTGTTTATTATTGTTTTGTAGTATATTATGAGCCAAGGTCCTTACAAGAATTTCAATACCAAATACTTCTGGATTGACTATCCGCATTTTTTAATAAGTTCATCTGTAAAACATTATTACCTTATCCAATTCGGATTTTGGCTTCAACAAATTACTATTCTCCTGCTTAAAATTGAAAAACCTCGTAAAGATTTCGTCGAGATGGCAGCACACCATATCGTAACGTGTTTGTTGATCGGAGGAAGTTATTTATCCAATTTCACAAGAGTAGGGAATGCGGTATTTGTTACAATGGATTTCACTGATATCTGGCTATCGGTAAGTAATCATACAAGAGGAAGGAAGTGAAGTGATATATTTTTTTTAAATTAAATGAAAAGCAAAATCAAATAGAGTATCTTAAACAATAGTTTAAAAAGTTTTTATCATTTATACTTTAACTTTTATGATGGTCTTGCTTACTTTATTGTACTGTCTTCTTTCAATTATAGTTCGCCAAATGCCTCAAATACTTGGAGCTTCCGAGCATCATCACCGACATGATGTTTGTAATCTTTATGATTACTTGGATATATACGAGACATTATCTTTATGGATTAATTATCTGGAGTACATATTCTGAGTCATGCTTACCAGAAAATAACAAATGCATATGGGATCCATTAAATGGATATTGGTTAACTTGGTGGTCTAAGTACATCATTTTGTTGGGATTAATACTCTTACAGATTCTAATGATCTATTGGTTCTCTCTTATTTTACGTGTTGCATGGAGAGTTGTTACTGGTAAAAATGCTGA
The DNA here is from genome assembly GCA_019425655.1 of Rhizophagus prolifer. Taxonomy (NCBI): domain Eukaryota; kingdom Fungi; phylum Glomeromycota; class Glomeromycetes; order Glomerales; family Glomeraceae; genus Rhizophagus; species Rhizophagus prolifer. The sequence goes on from NQWY01002767.1 coordinate 3,185, forward strand.
AGATACAAGGAGCGATATCGAAGAGTAAGTGATCGTGTTTTCTCCCAAATGCAGTTACATTTAAGTGTGAAAACTTCATTCTTATTTAATTATCGAACTTAGTGATGATGATAATATTATAAAGAGTTCGGAGGAATGTAAGTATACCAAAAATAAATAATTACATTTATTATATATAAAATAGCATTTAAATTATTAAACAATGAGTATATAGGAAGGAAAAGGATATTAAAGAGATTTTGTATATTTATACAATGTTAATATAATGATATTTTTTTTTTAAAAAAACTTTTTTCATAGTTTTATTTAATAGTTATTAATTTTCGGTTTTTATTAAATAATAATTTAGTAAAGACATGGATTGTAATTTTATTTCATAATTAATTTTAAAGTTCTATAAAAAAAATTTACATATAAAATTTAATCCAATTTTAAGAAAAAAAAAAAAAATTTAATCACTTGTAACAAACATTGAAAAAAAAAAAAATTAACGTGAAAATAAGTTGGAATATCAATCACCAAATCTTTATAATCATCTTAATGATAAACTCCATTCCCCTTCAAGACTACTACTAACTCCAACATGCTTCATCACAAATTTTAATCCAGTTTTGTCGTCTTTACATCATTATTTTTTCCTTGTTCTTTCTGTTCAAACCATTCTTCCGGTACTATCATTAATTGTCTACCAATTGTGCCAAAACATACACATGATGAATAAAGAATACACTAGAAAATATGTAAAAACTATTAATACTTCTGATAAAAAATGTTTCTTTTATGATTATAAAAAGTACATACCGGAATCCATGATCGTACACCAAAAAAATCAGCGTGCGTAAAACTAATTCTTTAAAATGATTAATCTCTTACCTATAAATTCCGTTTGATACAAGCATATACATGACAGCCGTTCCTACTGAAGAAAATAACGTGGACATCATAAATCCATGTGAAGTTCGATCAAATAGGAACCATAATACGATTGAAATCAATGCTAATGTGCAAGAAACTTGATAATTGCTACTCCATGATAATTTCTATGTATGTATATATAAACAACAAAGAAAAAAAAATTGAAACAAACCGTGGCAGCATACGCGACACCAATAAAACCTCCCATACATCTAAATAAAAAAAATAACATCAATTTATTGATATCAAAAGAAACAAATCAAAAAAAAACTTTATTTAAATTCCATTATACCTCATGACATTACTCCATTCTCTTTGAAATTCTTGTGGTTTTCGCATAAACCAATAATCAGCTAAAGGGAATAAAGAACCTACTAAAACAGCAGAAGCACCACATGTTGGTGGAATCCAAGCAGCGGTATCAATTAATTTTGTAATGTCTTTTGGATATTCTGTTATATGATTTTGAGTAAGTAAATGATCTATTACAAAGGAAGTTAAAGATCCAAGTAAAAAGAGAGTTAAAAGTCTCGGAGGATAATAACTTAAAAATTTAAAGTTATCATTCCCTTGTGTAAGTTTAGCAAGTTGTGGTACAGCGCTCATATTTGATAAATTAAAATTTTGTTGAGAATTAGACTTGAAATTATTTTTAATTTCAGTTGATGCTGAAGACTTGATTAATTTTAAGGATTTATTATTGATATTGTTATTAGAATGAATTCGTGAAATTGAGGACTTGGACCTTTTATGTGTTGGAATTGTTTGTTTCACAATTCTAGAATTTTTGTTTGTTATTGGCGTTTGATCAATAGCAGTAGCTTTAATTAACGTTTCAATTGAAATCATAAATGTATTGTCATCCTCCAAAAGTGCGAACAAATTCCCAGTACCAGTATTAGAAGGGGTATATGTTGTTGTATTACTAGATTTGTGTGGCGCGGCAATAGGTGACATGCTTGCTTTCTCTATTTAAAGGAATATCTGAGAATATCTAAGATTAATTTGGTGATATGGCAAACCCAATAATTAAATTAAATAATATGATAATATGAACAAAAATTTTACTTTGTTCAGAATTTTTTGCGTGTCATTTTATATTGTTTTAAGGATCATAAACAGATTTGTTTAGTACTCTATCACATTTGCAAATGTTGTGAAATATAAGATTTTATTTTTGATAATTCACTTTTTTTTCACACACGTGGCACAGCCTTTCGTAATATAAAAAAAAAAGGCTAAAATAAAATTTCAACAATTGTTTATATACAGTATCTTACATATCAATATCTTTACACAAATCAATTGAACCACGTATATTTTAATTTAATGAATATCGTACGATTTTTTTTTTGATTTTCTTTGTAATCTTTTTTTAACTATGGTAAGTTACTAGTTAATATAAACCATTATAATGTAAAAAATATCATTTCCGAATGGTTGAAAAAAAATCAGGCAATTTTTTTAATCGACAATTGTGGCGTGATTATTCATTAAATCCAATCCCCCTTTCATTGTAACTACACTATTAATAGAAAAAAAAACAAAATCCATTGTTCATAAATGAACGCGATGTAACAAGAAAAAAGTTACAATTTCATTTCGATCTCTATAATCCAATCTATAATCATGACTAGCTGATCTTGGACGAATTTCAGCAGCAAATTGGTTAATTTCATGCTATTACTGCTAGTTTATGTAACAAGAAAAAAAGAAAAAATAAATTGTGGTTACAATTCAATTTTGAATTCTATCGTTCTATGATTATGACAATCTAATTTAAAAGATGGGCTTTGACTCTTTGTTACATCCAGTAAATCTTTGGAAAGAATTATTAAATATAAATAATTCCTTTTAAATTGATTTATTTTTTTATTAAAAATTAAACGAAAAAAAAAATGAAAGTAAATTAATTCAGATTGTTTTGATTTACAACGTATTACCAAATTTAGATTATGCAAATTCGGGAAATAGAAAGAACTGATTGGATTATTTAATTTCCCCGGATATTCGCTTTAATATAATCCCGTCATTTTCAATATAATCCCGTCATTATCAATTCGGTTAATTATCTATCAAATTTTTGATTGGCTCTTAGAAAATCATCTTATAATGAAAGGGCTATAATATGGGCGTAGGGAGAGGTTTCATTTGTCCAAAAATGTAATTTTATTTGTAATAAAAAAAATTTATATTTGAACTACCCGTTTATTAATACTTGACTTAATTTGAATTACTTGTTTATTAATACTCTTACTATATTATACACTTTACTGAATAAGATTGAAGCTTTGTAATGTTCAAATTAACACTTACACAAATATCGCAGTAATCGCACGTACTCCGATAAAATTCTTTAAAAATATCGTTATACCAATAGGGAAAGTAAATCTTCACCGTTTTATGATTTGTATCAAATTTTTAATAGAAGTACCGTATTTTGCGGACTACATCACCACAGTACCCCAGTACCCCATGCATCAGTACCCCCCTTCAAGTTTTGTAAAATACCCTAGGGTATTTTGCATGGTGACAGTTGATTTTTAAAAGTAAGACTGTATATTTATTTTTATACGTTTCTCTGTACCCCGGGTTATCGAAAAAACTCGAAAATTTGTAATATACCCGGGTACTGTGGTCCGCAAAATATGTAATATAGACTATAGAGGTCTGACAGTCTGGCTGTATTATTGAGTAGATTCAGTAGATTCATGTAAAAGTATAGACTCTTAAAAAGGGCACGAGTCACGAGTCACGAGTACACTAGGAATCAAAATCCGTGTAACCTGTGTGACATCAGAAATCACCTGAGTTTGTTTGTTTTAGTGCATGTGCATTGCGATACGCACATATATAAAAACACGTCCTTTTTTATAGGAATTTGTTGTTACGTCACGCACATCACGTTTTCCATTAGATAAATATAAAAAGACTCACGCGTCAATATTTTTACTTATTCTTTACCCTTTTCTTGTAATATATACTAGAGTTAGCTTTTTTTCGTTAAAGTAAGAATGGAAAATAAAGAAAACGTTAATAATGATATTTGCCGTCCAAAATTTTTGTTGCCTTCAATTTCTAGTTTACCAAACCCCTCTCCTTTAACTTCATTTCGTAATCATGAAAATACGGACGTCATTTTCCGCGGAAGTTTTGCCCAAGTCAATGTTCCTAAACAATCTCCTTTGAGTGCGAGGAGTCCTATTCAACTTTTTGAAGGTTCCACCATAAAACAAGAACTCAACACTTCAACTCCTAAATTTTATGCGCAAAATACAAATTATGATCCAAATAATACGTCTTACTCAACAACTTATTGGCCGACGTATTATTTTGATTGTCCTTATCAGTCTAATAGGGACATCAACGGTTCAACTGGTCCCCCGTATAACGCATCAACATGGTTTTCAAGCGATAATATGTCAACTTATAATAACAAACAGGAATGTTTAGAAAGCCCAATTCCTACGCGTTCTTTTACTTCGTGGTAGATATCTACCACCTCTTACTCCGAATTTTCATTCTATTATTAATTCTTCACCGTCATCTCATCATTTGGGTCGTAATTCCGCTTTTACTAATGTACAACGAAGAAAATCTGGAGATCAAACCTTAAAATTTGGAAATGGAATTCCTGAGGGTAATAACAGTTTATCGGAGATTCAACATGCTAACGTAAAATCTGATAATTCTTTTATTCAAGAAAATGTTGGTATGTAAATATTAAAATATATTTTATTTTATTTTTTTTTAAAATTGTATTTTGTATTTAAGACTCGATTCTATTAGGTCTTCTCCCAGAAGAAACCATAAAGAAAGAAAATTATGATGAGACACCTAAAACCGAGGGAGGCAAAGAAAAGAAAAAGGGTCGTTCGAATTGGACTAGAAAGGAAACCAGATCATTGATCTCTGCTGTTAAATTAAAGCATAAGCTGTTGTTAGCAGCACAACGTAATGCTGATAAATCACGGATTTGGAGTGATATGTTTTCGGATCATTGCACAAGATTTTCGGGAAGAACTTTGAAAGCTTTCAAATTAAGGTAAAATTTAGCTTTAACTTTTTTCTTTTGTTGACAAAAGATGGGCTCGATTGGCTGCAGATTATAGTTCGGTATATAGTTGCATTAAATCAGGTGTTGAACCTATGGACTTCGATTATTATGATGAGATGAAGGAGATATTTGGTGATGAAGTCGTTACGAGTAATAAAACCATTAAACCAACTGCTCATTCAATACCCACATTAAAAAGAAAATTTAATGATAAAGATGAAAAGGTAGCTGAAACTTCGCAAATTGAAATATCAGAGAAAGATTCGGTGTATCATTCATTGGTGCCAAAAACATCATTGCATTCACCTTCACCGCCAAGATTTGATGAGCTTAACGGTAATGAAGGAATTTCTTCGTTTCAGCAATCAAAAAAAATCAAAGTTGATGAAGAAGTAAAGATTGTACTTCAAGAGGTTGAAAACACCCAACGTAAATGCAAAAAGATAATTGAACAATTAAAAGATATTACCAAATAATAATTTTGTTAAATGCGCTAATATAGCGGACTGCGACAACGTGAGAATGTTGGACGTGGTTTTTTATATATCGGGGACAAAAAAAAAAAAAGTTCTATATATGTAAACAAATACTTGAACAACATTCCAAATTATAATAATATAACAAATAGTTAAAATACATTTAATTAATTGTCTAAGCCACATTTGTCAATCTTTATTTACGGAGTGAAAAAAAAAGATCATCTATTTTTTGAGTAAAGAAGTTCTTTTAGAAATTAATAAGCATGTAGCAACGATAACCTTAAATAAGCCAGAGCGTGGCAATTCATTAACACTTTCAATGATAAATGAATTCCTTTCAATATTTCGAGAATTAGAAAACAATTCTTCTATTAGTATAATAATTATAACAGGGAAAGGAAAATATTTTTGTACAGGAATGGATTTACAACGAACAAACACAACTTCCGCCCCTTCTTCCAAGAATAATGAAATTGATTCAAATGATAATAATTTAATAAAAACCTATGAAATAGGAACATTATTTTATGATACAATAAAATCATCAAAAAAAGTTATTGTATCAAAAATAAATGGACCAGTATTAGGTGGTGGTATAGGATTAATGTTTGTAACAGATGTAAGGATATGTAATGAAAAAAATTTTTATTTTTGTTTTAACGAAGTTAAAGTTGGATTATTACCAGCGATTATATCACAATATATTATACCTGAATTAGGATTATTTAAAACGAAACAATATATGTTAACAGGTGAAAAAATTTTTAATAAACAAGCATTAAACGATGGAATTATTAGTATATCAGCGAGTGATGATAATGATTTAAATAAAAAAGTTGAAGAATATACTAAAATGTTATTAAGTAGTGCACCAAAAACCATGGGTAAAATAAAAAAACTGGTACAAATTATCAGTAGTACTGATATTAATGATGATAAGAAAAAAGATTTTATTAAAGAACAATTTATACAAATGATGAATTCTGAAGAAGCTATTCACGGTATAAAAGCTTTTAGTATGAAACAAATACCTGATTGGTTTAAATCAAATATGTAATTAGTAGAAATCTAGTAAAATTAAGTTGAATGAGGGATCAAAGGAAAGGAAGATTTTAAAAGTTTAAACTCACGTTCTCTCTTTTTTTATTAATATATTTTAGTTTCATCTCTACACGTATATTTTAATATATTATTTTTACAATAAAGTTATAAGATCTTCAGTTATTAAAAAAGAAAAGGAAGTGAAAAAATATATGAAAGTATAACGTCTCATCAGAGCAGATTCAGAATCTGGGGAGTTTTACTCGCGCTCCACCGCGATCTCATTTAGATTCGTGCTCGTGATACCTTTTCTATCTTACCATATTTGCAACCTTTAAGGATGAAATAATTAATTACTATAACAAATTGTATAAAACTGGTGAAATTTATACTGACGAAAAATCAACATAAAAGAATTTCATGTTCATTCATGACACAACCTGAATCTATCTAATAGATGTGATAATGACCCAGTTTTCCTTTTTCCAAAGCATTTTCTTCGTAATCTTGTTTGTAAAGTTGCCTGTAAACGATACCTTTATTTTAACTCGAAACTCTTTCTAATTATAATTTGAAATCGATTCATCACGAAGACAATACGAATGAACTATAATTCATTAAAATCAGATCATTAGTTATTGATATGTCATTAAATTAAAAAATTTACTATATTTTTACGTCCTAGACGCTATGGTATAACGAAGGATGTTTCCATGACAACACCAAATGTACTCTCCAAGTGGAAGACATGATCTTACATGCTCAAAAACACTAGATCAGTACCTTGTGCTTCTTTCAAAAGTCTCATATACAACCAATTTACGGATAACATGACTATCCATCTCCCTAATTTATGGCCTTATATAATCACTTCTACTCTCTAAACATTCCTGTTATTTCATACTTTAAATATTTGTCGCTTATACCATTTCTAAGTAGTTATTCTTATTATTGCCCTTTAATCCTTACAAAATGCCATTTTTTAACCTAACCTTGCCAAGAAAATTTCCCGAACCCACAGTACAAACCTCTAGGGAAATTAGATCGAGGTGAATTAGCAAGATTAGATTAAAGATCTTATTAGCAAGGTTAATTTGTCATTAAAGACCTAATGTTGTGTCTTCTCGTAGGGAATCCTTTCTTCTCAATTCTGTTATAGTCAAGAAATAAAACTTGATATATTCATTGTCAATATAGGACATTTATTTTGAAATTCTTTCCTATTTTTCTTATCTAACTGTTAACTGTTAAAGCATTATTCGTTGAACTTTTAACAGTATATGCGGTAACACCACATGATTAGATTTTGATTGGTCAATATTAATAGATATCCGTTTTCGTGTTATACATTTTCTTTCCTGTTTTTAATTTCTTTTCTTCTTTTCCATAAGCACAATTAAATATTTATTAAATACTCTTCATTATCATTATATTGTGGTTTAATACTAAATGCTAGCTTATTTTAGTATTTATAAATGAATAGGATTATTGATTATTAAAGATGTCGGGTTTTAACATACTAATATAGATAAGTTATCTATTATTATTTGCATAAATGTCTGATATTTTGATGCATTATGTCATAGAGGTTATTTATTATTTTTTAACATGAAGCGTGATCTTGGACGTCTGTAATAACACAGTTATCGAGTAGGGGATTGAAATATCACCGAACTGCGAAGTAGTTATGATGTTTTAGTCTCCACACCAAATAACTATTATTTATAATATTAGAACTGCTGTATAAATATTTTTGATATTTGTAGCTACATTTTATAATATAAACACGATAATATTTCGTGTACTTACAATTTTTATTAATATAATTTTCTTAATAATAAAACTGCAAAATCTAACGTGGCTTGAAAAATTGTGCCCTTTTTAATCTAGCAAAAATGTTTTCCAAGACAAATATAACACAAAAACAATTTTATCCAATTAAATTCACCGGTCTATGATAAGTCTGGAATAAAAATTTTCATCTCCACGTGACTTTACTCGCCAATTGACATCAAGCATGTACATTATTCGTCACCGCATTTTTGGGGATTGAATTGCTCAACGAACCTATTAGATCTAATTCTTCCATAATTCAATGCATACAATAAAAAAGGTAAAAATGAATGGGTAAAAATGAATGTAATTAATAAAAATATTTCTTAAGATCAGCGAGCATGGTTGACGTCTGCAAAATCAATTTTAAATTGCATTTCTTGGCTTGATTTATTCAATTCGTATAGATTGATTCTGAGATTAAGCATGTAATGTTGTAGTGCGTATAATGTGGTTGCCATTTATATTTATTACAATGGTTTTTTTTTCGTTAAATAACATTTTAAAATAGTATTGTAGATTGTGAAACGTACTATATTTATTCAAATTTCATCTATCTCCCTAATCTTAATCTCGGAAAAAACATTTTCTTAAAATTATGATCCGTGATTAGTATAGAACATTCACATTACTAAATGTTTTGATAATAGTTCACAAAAAATCCAACAAGGTAAATGGGTAATCGGTATCTCTAACTTAATGCAGTAATGATTTAGTTTTATTTTTCTTGAAAGTACTCGCAAAAATTGTTGTTCATCGAATTTTTATTGGACAATCGTTCTAAAGAACTTTTATAGAAATAACACTACATAAATGTTTGTTATTTCGTACAACTATGCTTCAATTCTTGTGTAATAGAAATGACAAATGAATTAAATCATTTTTTTCTGGGTCGTTCTTTCCTAAAAAATTAACTCTAAAAGAAACGCTGAGAGTTTAAAATGTCAGTTAATAAGATTTCCTTCAGAATTTCCAAGTTTGTTAATCTAAAAATATTTCATTGAGAAAATGTATGATCGGTTGTACGAGAAATGCCTTTGGTTTTATTAAAAAATAAAGTTCGATGACATATCGATGTATAGGTTGCTATCGTGTAACGATAAAATATTATTTATATTATTTCTTAACATTTTTCCCAAATTCAAAAAATTCCCATCATATTTTTTCTCCTATTTTTTTTCGAAATGACATCCCCAACTTTAGAACACGCGCCTCTTTTATCCATCTCCACTAACAATGAAAATTTAGACTTAAATGGTGCAATACCGATCAAAAAATATGAAAATATTCTTAGTATATTAGGAGATAATAAAAATAACATGTGAGTTTCTAATTATATTTTCTGCAAGTATTCGTTTAGGAAATATGTTATGATGATGAACTAAATTTCAACAATTTTAG
>NQWY01002785.1:0-10493 GCA_019425655.1 Rhizophagus prolifer
ATAAATGCACATCCTCTTTAATTGCACATTGGTCCCAAAGGGGCGCAAGTCTTAATGTTTGTGTATTCATGTCTATTCAAGCTTGTTGGCGTGGTCTGACATTTCGATGCATCAATTAATCGCTTTGGAAAAGGAAATCTTTCAAACCCAACAGGTGAACAAAAGAAATTCTGATAAAAGGGATGAATGAAATATTAATTAGGTAAAATTGGCAATAATTACTACAATACACAAAACTTTCAATCGAGTTTAAATCCTTAAAGTTTAGCATTGTAAAAAAGCGAATGGGAAATTTTTTTAGTTGATCAACTAAATGAAAATGGTTATAACCGCAATATCGTTACAAAGAATCGGTTTTTTTTGGGCGTAGTTTGGCTAATATTTACAAAAATGATGATCAAAAGCGAATTATTATGATGTATAATATATGTAAGTGGTAAAATGGTGCTACGATACTTGATTATTAAAAGAAATATATAAATATATTCATTGAATTTGACATTTTTTCTTTTCCTTTTTTCTTAAATTGTTTTTATGAAAATACTCTTTTTGAACAAATGTCCGGAACAGATACTGCAAGTACACAAAAGTCAGCAGACTCGTCAATTGAAACTTTTACTTCATCTTTAGTTTTCAATGTGGCAATTACGATAGGAATATTTGTTGCTTTTGATATAGTGAGAAAACGAAACAAAAAGGTTTATGAACCTAGAACTTATCTAGTTTCTGAGAGGTAAAGCATACATAATTTTTACCGCAAAATAGGAATAGGTCAGAACCACTTCCATCAGGGTTTTTTGCTTGGATTTTACCGGTATTAAAGATTCCTGATGAAGAAGTTATAAAAAGAATAGGTCTTGATTCATACATGTTTTTAAGATTTATGAGAATGTTTATGATCTTGTTTACTATCTTTAGCGTATTTGGATTGGCAATTTTATTACCAATTAATTCTGTAAATCAGGGTGATAATAGTGGTTTGGAAAAATTTACGATCGGTAATATTCGTGACACCAAAAGATTATGGACTCACGTAATTCTTACTTGGTTATTTAGTGGTATGACGTTTAAATGTTTTAATTATTTAAAAATATTATTACATAATATAAATTTTACTAAAATGGTATTATATATTTAGGTATTATAATGTACACTTTATATCGAGAGTTTAATACATTTATTCGTTTACGTCATGAATACCATTCAACTGATGAATATCGTAATTCTCCACGAGCAACCACAATATTAGTTACAGGAATTCCCAAGGAATTAAACAATTCTGAATCATTAAAAGAATTATTCGATATATTTCCAGGTGGTGTTAAACGTATATGGCTTAATAGGGATGCATCTAAATTAGGAAAAGTTACAGCTAAGAGAGAAGCAATTGTATATAATCTAGAAGCAGCTGCAACAAATTATATAATACAATCCTCTAAAGATTCAACAAACCCAGAATTTAATGAATCAAATGCTGAAAATGGAAAATCACCAAATATTAAACGTCCACAACATAGGAGTATACCAATTATAGGAAAAAAAGTTGATTCTTTGGAAACATATAGTAATGATTTAAATGACTTAAATCATCAAATATCAGAAATGCAAAAAAATCTTAATGATTTTAAAAGATTGAATTCGGCCTTTATACAATTTAATGATTATGTTGGAGCTCAATTTGCTGCTACTTCAACAGTTCCAAGATTAACTAATATTTCACCTGATGATGTTATTTGGGAAAATTTAAATTTAACGAGCAATCAAAGAATGATCAGAAGAGTTATTAGTATGCTTATAGTTTTGGGCCTTGTAATAATTTGGATTCCTGCAGGTAATCTACTTGTAAAAAAAAATTTACTTAAAAAATTGGGAAAGTTTAACCTGAAATGATTTTTTTTTTTAGTTGCATTTGTCGCGAGTATATCTAAATTGTCCAAATTGGCACAAACGTTAACATTCTTAAAAGGACTTGAGAATGTTGAAGGAGGTTTAAAAGTACTTGTTGGTATAGTTCAGGGTATTTTAACGCCTGTAGCTTTAAATATATTGATGTGGATATTGGTAATGTGTTTAAGATGTAAGTATTTGCCCCACTACTACTCCTAGTTCTTTATTCTTATTCCCTGGTTCCTTATAACGCAACAGTGTGTTAGTAAATTTATTTTTGAAAATTTCATTAAAAAATAAATTATTTTAGTTTTATCGAGGTTCGAAGGAAATGTCACAAATTCAGGAGTAGATCTTAGCTTGCAAAGCAAATATTACTTTCATCTGGTATATATATAAAAAAAAAAAAATGTACAATTAATCATCCAAAAAAAAAAAATTACTTTTAGGTTATAAATGTACTGTTAGTTACAACATTCGCCAATGGTTTTTTTAATGCGTTACCAGAACTTGGCAAAGATCCAACACGGACAGTTGAAGTTTTAGCAACTAACCTTCCAGGCGCCTCAACATTTTTTCTCACTTACGTTCTTCTTACAATAACAGCTGTCGCTTTAGAAATCTTTCAAATTGGACCTTTAATTATGAATATTATATTTAAAAAATTTTTAGTTAAGACTCCTAGAAAAATTTGGGAATTGGAAAAAACGATGCCATATCAAGATTGGGGAACAGGGTTTCCTCCACAAATTATGATAGCTTCCATAGGTATTGTATATTCTACAATACAACCAATAATTCTTCCCATTATTGCATTACATTTTGCACTTTATTACCTTGTATATCGTCATCAATTCCTTTATGTTTATGATAAACTAAATCAAACGGGAGGATTATTATTCCCAAAGGGAATTTATCAAGTGTTTGCCGGAATTTATATATTTCAATTAACACTTATCGGATTAATGTTCCTTAATCAAGGATATGCGCAAGGAATATTATGTGTAATATTATTGATATTATCAATTGGAGTATTATTAGCAATGCGAGCTATTTTTAAACATAATCCAAAAGCCGAATTTTTACCAGTTGATTTAATGGGTGTTATTGATATGAAAACGAGAAATCTTTTAGTGGGTAAAAATCAAAATAAACAAATTTCATCGAAAAAGGAACCTATTAGAAACAAGAACGGATGTAGTACATATTAATGAAGGTGATGAAGAAGATTTAGATGATTATGGATCAAATACGTTTATGCATCCTGCTCTTGTGGCTACACAACCTAGCGTTTGGATACCTAATGATCAAAACATTTCAAATGAAATGATCGGAGAATATAGGAAAGATGGTATTAGAGCAACCAATCATGGTGCCAGTCTTGATAGTAACCACAAAGTTGAAATAGATATAGATAAAATTCCTTTAGAGTTTAGAGATGATCAATATGCTAAAAGGACAAAGGCTTATAAAAAGAGGGAAGCGAAACAATTAAAGAAACAAATAAATGAAATTGAAGAAGAAATCGGTGAAGTATGAAAGAATTTTGGGGCGAGTTCATAATTAAAAAATCTTATGACTTATTAATGCGTGTAGTCTAAACTTATTTCGGTGGTTAACTAAGCCTAAACCTTTAGTTTTTTTGCTTGGCTTTTTTCTCTATCTAAAAATAACTTTGAGTTAGTACGTTTTTGCTCAACTCATTTCCTTACCACCTTACTATAAATATGAAAATAATAAAAGAAATTAAAGACTATTAACGTTCTGTTACACAATAATTACCATTAGATTTAAACTAAAATTAGTAATCAAAAACTTCTGTATTTTTCTACGTATAAAGAAAAGTCAAGATTAACAATAATATCATCTAGACGAACTATCTTCAACGCCCTTGATTTGACAGACCTTTCCGACCTTTTCCGAACATAAAATTTATTGCGTTTTACATTGTGCTTTTTTTAATATTAAGGATTGGCTGGGATGTTTTGTTTTCTGGTTTTTTCTTGAGTAACGCGTTACTTACCAATTTTAAATCGTTAGATACCTGATAATCGATTCAAGCCTCACACAAATAATCGATGATCTGCTTTTGTAATACACTCTAAATTTTGTAATACACTCTAAATAAGAAGCAATTTTCCAAATTTATCTTAAGATAACCCAAAATAATGATTGTAATGAATGTATATCGGCTAATCATTAATATAGAAATTTGGGAGAATTTCAAATGGATATCTCCGTAAAAGACGCCTATCCTAATTTCAAGACGCCATTCCCAATTTTAGACTTTATTAAGAAATGTTGCGCAATTATTTGTGTTCTACTTCGAAAAAAAAAAATTTTTGTTCAACGGAAAATTCATTCCAGGGAAAAATTTCAATGGGAAAAAAAAATTCATTATTAATTGTAGCGATTTATGATTGTGTAAAGTCTAATTTCCTTATTAGGATAAAACTTGGACCTTTTTGCAAAACCTTGTGGTAATTTTATATTATTAGTAAAACAAGCTCACATGTACAATTGTCAAGAATTATTTATAAGGTTTTTGAATGGTTTAACGGTTATTACTTTAGAAATAAGTGAGACGTTACGTAAATAAGATCTTTTTGATGAGATAAACAATTTAAAAACATTTCGTATTTAGGAGATAATTTTTTTTTTGTATAAATTAAGAGAATTATTAAATTAAGAGAACTATGTTTATTAAAATACTATTCCATCTAATCTTCCTAACAACCATTGCAACATGTGATTATCGTTCAATAAGTGGTGAAGGAAATAATAGATTTTTTCCATCAGATGGTATTGCAAATACTCCTTTAGTTAGGGATGTCCTACAAAATACATTATATGGGGATGCAGCTACATTTCAAATGGTCCCTACACCAGGAGATTATGCAACTAATCCACAATTATCTTGTGCTGATCCAGTACCCGCTGGTAATTATCCTTTACCCAGATGTGTTAGTAATAAAATTACCGCTGTGATATTAAATGATACGGATTCTTTTGATCTTAAACGATTGGATAAATTTAAAAGTAAACGAAAAAGTTCTCATATCGTAAGTTACATTTTTTTGGGGGAGGAGGAATTTTAAATGCTGCGCCGCATAATACTGCGGTATATATCACGTATTGGGCATTTTTTATAAGGATGGATATTCTTACTGCCCCGTCTAAAGGGGATACATTTCCTCAGGGAGTATATATTCCTAGTGATGATGCGACATATTTATCAACTTATCGAAATGGTCCTCCTGCCAGTTCTTTTGCTTATAATGTGGTAAGTATAATAATTTTTTCAACCTTTTATAATTATTACATATTATTGACGAATGAACCTCTTTTTTTCATTAGCCATTTCTCTCATTTAATCGATCAGTAGCAGAAGGAAATCATACAGGGTTTAATACAGTCACATCATTTCTTGACGCGTCCACTATTTATGGAAGCACTGAAGCAGAATTGCAATTACTTCGAGATTTTGGTAATAGAGGAAAAATGAAATTGACCACTTTTCCAACGCCTGATGGACAATACGGTTATCCACGTACAAATGAGAATGGAGATTTGATTATAGGAACTAAAGCATCAACGAGAAATGTCTTTACTGATGTGTTTACTACGGTTTTTTTACGTGAACATAATCGATTATGTGATGAACTTTTCGCTATTAATGGAAATAGTTGGGATGATGAAAAATATTTTCAGGAAGCTAGAAGATGGGTTATAGCTTATATACAAAAAATCACTTATTATGAATATCGTAAGTTAAATTATAATAATATGTTGTCTGGTTTATATTATTGCTTATTTATAATATATGCTATTTACAGTCGGGACTGCATTGGGAACTCCTTTACCTCCATATAATGGATATAAACAAGAAATTAGGCCACAAATTGACACTTTCTTTTCTACTGTTGCTTTTCGTTATGGACACTCAGAGATTAGGTGTGTATATATCTCAAAATATTTTAATTATCATCATATTTACGCGTTTCCTTTTTTTATTAATCTACTATTTACATTTGTAGCGATTTTTATGACATCGTAAATGAACATGGAGATTTTCTTTCACTATTATCATTACACGATTTAAAAGAAAAGAATATATTACCACTTTATGGGGTTCCATCACTCATCCTTTCAATGGCGCTTCAGAGTTTCCAAATTTGAATTATAACTTACAACTTTTTTTTTTTGTTGTTTATAGACAAGAGGAAGTTGATATTTATTTTGCTGAAAATATGTAAGTTTTTTATATACACACATATATAATTTTGTTTTTACTAAGGGGAAAAAATAATAAACATTAACCCATATATATTTGAATAGGCGAAGTTATCACGCGGTTCTTAGATCACCGAACCCAGCTATGGATATAGCTGCGTAAGTGTGACAAATAAAATATCATGCACGTACGATAATTTACTATTTATTTATTTAAATTCATTTTCTCCTTTAGTCTCGACGTAATTCGATCTAGGGATCATGGAATTCCATCATATAATGATGCAAGAGCAGCATTCGGCCTACCAAGAAAAGTATCATTTGAGGAAATATCAAGCGATGTTGAGGTGCAACAAAGATTAAAAGCTACATACGCTTCAGTTGATCTAATTGAACCCTTAATGGGTGCATTAGCAGAAGACCATGTTAATGGAGGAAATTATGGAGAATTAATTTCAGCTAGTTTTAATGCAACATGGACAAAAATGAGAGATTCAGATAGATTTTGGTACGAAAATAAAGAAGTTTCTGGATTTAGTAACGAGGATATTTCTAAAATACAAACAACAAGATTAGTAGATATTATAAGAAGAAATACACCAGGAACTTCAGTTTTTCCGAATAATCTTTGGTTTGTACAACCATCTGCTTTAACAACGGCATCTAATAATAATTATGGTTATGGTGTATCACTTGCTGATGGATTCAATTTGCAATGGAGAATAGAAGGTTCAGATGTTATTTTCTTAATTACTGTGAGTAGCATAAATTCGTGGTTTGGTATAGGATTTAATCCCAATGGTGCCGCCATGAAGGATACCGATATGATGATATTTTGGAATAATGAAGATTCCAGTGGCGTTGTTGGAAAGAATTATAAAGGTGTTGATCGAGCTGTTAAACCTAGAGAATTACCTGCTGATGATCAAATTATAACAATATTGGGTGGCACAAATGTTGCAAATGGAATGACTACAGTTGAAGTTAAGCGACCTTTGAATGCTAAGAATAGAAAATCTCTTAGTAATCAAATTGAAAGTAAGAAAGGAAATGATTATATATATATTTATTTTTTTTTTTTAAAAAAAAAAAAATTATATTAACGTTTTGTTTTAATGGGACGATTATTTTAGTGGTTTATGCTTGGAATCTTAATTCAAAAAAATTGTCTTATCATGGTGGAAATCGTGATACAAAAATGGTCAATCTATTAACAGGAGAAAGTTCTGGTTTTGCTGATGCTAGGCAAAAAAGATTATTGTTATTGCACGCAATTGTAATGTTTATAATTTGGGGAGTACTCTTCCCAGGTAAGTAAATTAAACATCAGTAATTATATTTTGGTTTTTTTTTTTAAAAAAAAAAAATAATTTAACTTGTTTACGGAATTTTATTTATAGGTTCTGTATGGATTGTTAGATATTTGAGACACATAGATTCGTATGTATACATTCGTTATTTCTTTCTTTTTAAATTGAAAAAATAACATTCCTAAACTTTGATTAAAATATGATCAGATATATGACACAACATCGAAATTTGAATCTTCTTGGTGGCGCAGTGGTAGCTGCATTTGGTGCAGTGGCCATGTCTGTAGTAGAAGTGCAAGCAAGTTCTCCTCATGGAATGTAAGTTGAAAAGGGAATCTCACTGAAATCAATCAAATAATACATTTGTGTTCATTATATTAATACTTCATTCATTGTTTTTTTGTGTTAGAATGGGAATAATTGTATTCACAATTACGGGAATTCAAATTGCACTGGGTATATTGGCAATTTGGGCATTGGCTAATGTTGAATCGGCAGCAACAGGGATTGTTCGTTATTTAAAACATTTTCATTTTTATTTGGGTGGTGCATTACTTTTAGCCGCATGGTAAAAAAAATTTTTATTATTCGAATTATGAGCGTTTAAGCGTTTGATTGATTAAATTAATTAATTTATTTTGTTTATGTTAGGGCTAATATATACTTGGGAATGATTCAATATGACACAAAATTTAATGGGAATAACTCGAATAGACCATATATTTGGGCTTATACGGGATGGTTAGGTGAATATTATTATTTAAATTTCACGTGTAATTTTTTTTTAAAAAAAATTATCTAATGATAATTATTACTATCTCTCTTTTTTTTTAAATTATAGTAATGTTTGGATTTATAATAACGGCAAGCGAATTTTATTATAGGATTAGAAATATGCAATTTTTATGGCCAGCAAAAACTACAGATGAAATGTCAAGACGTATCCGTGATTGTATTCCCGATAAAGTTTATGAACATTTACCTTCCATAACATGGAATGTATGTATAATTTTTTTTTTTCAATATATATATTCCCTTTAGGAATTTAATCAAAGAGTTATGACAGGCGCTAGTTTAGTTATAGCGGAAGGGTTGGTATTTGATATACATAGATGGATTCCAATACATCCAGGTGGACAAAAAATCTTGAAAAGAGTCATTGGTACGGACATTACCAATGATTTCTTTTTTGATCCATCAGTCGTAACCGTTATTAATAGAAATTTTGAAACTGAGTATGACGAAAAGATCAATAATAGTATATCAGTTTTAACAGATAACATGTACAGAGAAAAAACTATCACAAAAGAAGGTACACATAAACCACATAGTGTAGCCAATGCAGTTGATATGATCAATGCTACAGCATTTAGAAACAAACGAGTAGCGATGCATCGACATTCAAAATTTGCTACTTCGAAAATAGCTACCATGGTAGTAGCAAGGATCATAGATCCTATAGAAGAAACCGGTAGTTTACGTACACCATCAGTATCTCAAAAACAACAAAAATTGAATACTATAAATATGAATAATGACTTAAACGAATTACAACAACCTCTACCTTATCCTCCTAGTATTTTCCGTCGATATATTTTATCCAATATTGAAACAGTATCAAGAAGTGATGCTGAAAGACCTGTGAAAAAATTCACTTTTCAAGTTATACATCCAAAGGATAGATTACCAAAATTTCTTCCTGGGGATTATATTGAAATTATGAGTGAAGCAAATAATCATGTAGTCATTAGACCTTATACTCCACTTCAAGGACCAACTGAAAATAGCTTCTGCATATTAGTTAAGATATATAGAGATGGGGCCATGAGTCAACATTTGGTAAGTAAATTAGAAAATATCTTAATATACATACATTTTATATAACATATTTATTTTATTTTATTTTATTTTTTAGAACAAACAATTAAGGAATTTCGAGATTAAAGTGAGAGGGCCGTTCGACATAGCGGATCGAATGATACAACTGTCT
This sequence comes from Rhizophagus prolifer, assembly GCA_019425655.1. NCBI lineage: Eukaryota > Fungi > Glomeromycota > Glomeromycetes > Glomerales > Glomeraceae > Rhizophagus > Rhizophagus prolifer. The sequence goes on from NQWY01002785.1 coordinate 9,421, forward strand.
TCACCAAGTTTAAAACCAACTGCTTCAATAAATAGTAGACCAACATCACCCTCTGGTAATGATAAATTTTCCGCTATTTATAGCGAAAAAAGTAAACATCGTTCGCAATATGGTAGTATGAAAGGAGGACAATCATTGTATAGTTTTGGTGATAGTAATATTCAAACTGGTTATAATTTGAATAGTTTTGATCATTTACTTGAAGGTAGAACTGGAATATTGTTGAATAAAGAGAGAGAAGATTTATGTTGGGATCATTTATTTATGGTTTGTGGTGGCACAGGAATTACTCCAATGTTACAAATGGTAAGTTTTTAAAATAAATATGTAATATTTATATATTTTAAAAAATATTAATATTTAGATACAATATCATATGGATAAAGCCGCTACATTAGGTTCCAATTTTAATTTATATTTATTAAACGCGAATGATACAATCGCAGATTTAATTCAACCACAATATTTAGATTATTTATGTACAGTACTTAAGGGAAAACTCAGAATTACTTATATTTTATCAAAACCACCACCAATTTGGAAAGGATTAAGTGGACAGATTGATGATACTTTATTATTTGATTGGATTAATCAAAATTATTCTGTACCTCCACCAGCAATTCCACCAAGATTATCCAATTATGGTACTGCAGGTGGAAGCTCAAAATCAACCTCCTCCTAGACCAAAGAATTATGGTAAAGGTCCAATGAGTGATTTTGATGAATTTGAAGAAATTGTAGAACCATCAAGAGAAGACAATATAATGAAGAAGAATTTTATGATCCACAATATCGTAAAAGAATGCCACCTCCTTCCCCAATACAAATTCCAGTAGAAACACAAACATCACCTTCTGATCCTCATCTTTCTTTTAATTCACAAAATTTACCATATTATTTTTCACCATCACATTATAATCCACAACAAACAAATGAAATGATATTATTAAATGAACGTTATAATTATATGAGATCTTTAGCAACGGATAATTCTAATCAAGTTAAATTGATTGTATGTGGTTCCAGTAGATTTAACGATAATATTAGAAAAAGTTTGGAAAAATTAGGTTTCC
>NQWY01002788.1:0-10117 GCA_019425655.1 Rhizophagus prolifer
ACTTGGATATGCTCAAGCATTTTTCATTGTTCTAAGATCAAATAGTATTAATGATGATAATGATCCACGGAATGTTGCAACTAAATATGATTTTGTTAATCCAGATGGAACTATAAGTAATACTACAACAATGATTCAAGATCCTGATTCAAATACAAATTTGTTTAATTGGTTTCCCACTTCACTTTTAGCAGTATATAACCTTCTAACTGGTTATAAACTATTTTTTTTTTTAAAAAAAAAAAATATTTTAATAGCTTTTTATATAATTATAGGTGATTCCGGATCTTTATCATCATTTACTTATCGTGAACATTCTATTATGACCATTTTATTGGTTACCTTTACGTTTTTCACAGTAATCTATCTTATGAATTTATTTATTGGATTACTCAACCTAGCAATTGATGATTATAACAAAAAGGAAGAATTTTTACTTCAAAAAGCAAAGGTAATCTTTTTTTACATTGACGATTATATCAATTTTATTTTACTAACACTTTACTTTTAAAGATTATTATGGAGATTGAATTATTTTATATGTTATCATGGCAACGTAATAACAAGAAATGGTTTCCAGATTGTATGTAAGCTGAGATTCGTAAATTAATTAATGCATTGATAATGAACAGACTGTGTTTAATTATCCTCCAATTATCAGTAAGAAATTGAGAGAGTTAGTGGTACTTAATGATGATAATAATAAACTAGAAAAGAAAATAGATCGTATTATGAAATATATTGGAATAGAACAGGAAAAAAAGGATAATAAACCAAAGAAGCAAACGAAAGAAGAGCTTCCAGAACAAAATGTTGGACTTAAACAATAAATGGAACGTATTATTAAATATATTGGAATAGAACAAGATAGTGAGGAAGAACAAGATAGTGATAATAAACCAGAGAAGCAAATAGAACAAATGAAAGAAGAGCTTCCGAAACAAAACGTTGGACTTAAACAACAAATGGAAAGTATTATGAAATATAATAAAGAAGTACAAAATAGTCTAGAAAAGAAAATAGATCAAACAAAAGAAGAGCTTACACAACAAATGGATAATCTTAAACAACAAATAGAAAATATTGTGAAATTATTGAAGAGAGACTAGAATTTGTAGTTTGTGGAGGACTTCGTCCCTCACGTATGTTACAATATCAAAAAGTTGTTTTATTCGGTTTTATAAATCATATAACGATTCAAAGGAACATTTTTTATAAAATTGATAGTGTAAAGAAAACTTTCTTTAAATAAAATTAATAAATATGAAATTTCCCTTTAATACAGTTTTTGCGAAATCGCAGCCCTGATGCAGCTCTATTTAACGTGACATTTCCATGGTCTGATAAAATTTTGATCGCCAAAAAATTATTTTCATATATCAATTTTTTTTATGGTTCACAACATGATTATTTTACGCAGTCACAATATTAATTTATTTTACCTTTAAATTTTATCTAGATTTAGATAATTTATAATACATTCACCCGGTTTCCGGTCTGAAAGACACGGAAATTGCAAAACAATTTTCCGATATTTTTTAAATCAATTAGGAAAGAATACCATTGCGAATTGATTGACTACGTGAATGAAAGTAAACTAGCAGACCGACTAAAACCTTTTGAAAGTGAATGAAAGACTTTTATAAGTTGCGTGACATCCGCCATTTTTACACCTTACTTGCCAAGAGAAACTCAATAAGATTCAGAACTGTATGGTTCAGTGGTCTGAATCTAACAATATAGTTTACCTTATTCTGAATGTGCTGAATGTCTTTCGGCATGTGACTAGATAATCCGTAACTTATGAAAACAGCCATAAATATTATCAAGTTATAAATAAATTACGAATATTTAAACCTTTTTAATTTATTAATAGACGTTCCTAAAAATTTAAACTTGGATCTAGAACTTAAATTAGTTGCCGTAGTAATGAATGTGGTGAATCTGGAACTTCTAGAGCGTCTAGAACTTTATATTTCTGAACTGTTAAATAAGAAGTTAAAGTTATGTTCGAATTTATTATTAATGATGTTATCAGCTAAAAAAACTGCACCTTATGAGCAAAATTACATAATCAATTGTAGGTTTGTTAGTTATTTATTAATTAATTATTACTCTAAGATAAGGTTATAATATTGGTTTTCATATCATAATTTGCCTTTTTGGACCCGACCGCACGGATTTTTATTTTTGAATTCAAAAATTTTTTAACTAATAAAATTTAAATAGTTTGTTATACTAAGCTTGGCTATCCGATCAATAATTTCATGTGTTAAAATTTTGCGCTGTACATTCATAATAAAGGATTTTTCATAAAAAAAATAAGAACTATTTTATTGCCAATTTATATAAATATAAAAAAAAAAGAAATTTCGGATTTGTGATTTACCGACCCGGCCGGGATGTGAAAATCAATTTATAACTTTGCGTCGCCTAAATTTTTAAATGTCGGCATTTGTGATTAATTTTATGAAGATGCGAGTGATGTCACAAACCTTCATCGACATAATACATGATAGTATATGCGAAATCGCAATATAGAGTAATTCAAACTCGGTTAAAATATGTCATTTATTCGAAATAAAAGAAGTACACTAATATATGCTGTTGCTTACAACAGTATAAAATACATAAATGAAGAACATATTATTTATCACAATATAATAAAATGTATGTATATTATTCTAATTTATCGCTATATTCAGCGACAATACTTTTCCAACTTTCACGTTCGCTAATGTTCTTCCACCATCTAGAAACATTAGGACGTTTGTTCCATAAATCACCTTCACCAACTTTAATAGCATAATAAGTATAAGGAATATGAAGAAGATCCGCTAAAGAAAATTCACCGGTTAAATAATCTTTGCCCTCCAATAATTTTTCATATACATCTAAAACTTTATTAAGTTCTTCGCGAGCTTCATTAACAATTTTAAGATCAGGTTCATTACCACGGCGTTTCGCGAATTTTAATTGTCCAACTATTTTAGCTAAAGGTTGAGTATAATAAGAGCTTTCTACAGAGATGAACTGTTCTACCAAAGCGGCTTTTTGTACGTCAGAAGGAATAAGAACGGTAGATGATTTGGTTCCTTGGTTCCTTGATATTTATTTACCAAATAATGAGCTATTGCACGAGTTTCGTAAATCTGGAATCCGTCATCGTTGAGAGAAGGAATTTTTCCGCTATTAGAAAAAGAAAAGATCAAATCAGTAATTTGTGACGCATACAACTTCGGAGGGAGAAAAAAAATTTTTCACTTACAAAGGATGTTTAGTAGCCAAATATTCTGGTGTTTTAATTTCTTCGAAACTATTTGGTGTAACGAGTTCATAAGACAATCCTAATTCTTTAAGAACGTGAAATAACACAAGGCAATAAGTAGAAATAGGATATCCATAGACTTGAATGGCCATTTTTACGTGTTTTTAAAAAAGGAAAAGAAAAAAAAAATTATCTTGATTAAAATTCGACAAGGTTTTTTTGAGATCGTATTTATAAAGAATTTTGATTCTTTAATTAGTATACGAAAGTATACGAATGCGGGTCTAAAAAAAAATTTTTTTCTTTGATTTTCTTTTGATTTGAAATCAATTCTATTATGATTCACAACATTAATTGTTTACGTAGTATGTCCTTTTTTTTCTCTAGATTTGGATAATTAGTAATATATTCACCCGTTTCCGGTCTGGGAATATGGAGGTTTGACATAATTTTACCGATACTTTTTATCAATTAGGAAAAATTAATCAAAAATTGGGGGAATATCATTGAGAATGATTGATTAAAATAGCTAAACCATTCAAAAAAAGAAAAGAAAGAAAAATAACGTGAATGAAAGTGAAATAGCTGAACGACTAAACTCTTCTTGAATAAATTATGTATTTAAATTTATTATAGACGTCCCTATCTCGGGAAAATAAGTAGTTCATATGTAATAAATTAATATATGCAGACAATGCAAGTATGAATGCGACGATTCTAGGACTTTAGAACCTTCATACCTCATACCTCGAAAGTTATATTACTAATCATGATCACATATATTTACATCTTGTGACCAAAAATTACACAAAGACATTCGGTAAAAGTTTGCCCGGTGTCCGTCTGTCCGATTACACCGGTTATACTATTACCCTGTCCAGTATATTTTAGGAAATCATGGACCGATAGTCCGCATACAATCTTAAAAATCTGGATGTCATGATAATTAACTCTATTCGTTGAATATTATTTTTCTATGCATAGGTAAACTTTGACTATTATACTGCTAATAAAATTCCAAAAATAATATATTTTTATTATGGCCCTCCTATTTCGTAAAAGAAAGCATAGATAATTATAACAATGAAATAATTAGGCTAATTACAAACTATTGTTAGTTATAGGAATATGAAACAATCAAGATGCCGTTATTGGACATGATTGAATACTTCGTGCTCAATAACAATACGGTCAGGCCTCGATATACCAATAATCGATATACCGATATGTATTAAAAACTCGATATAACATTTTATTTTCATTTTAATATAGCGTTATTTCTCAAAGATTTCCGCATGGTCCCCGACATATCGTTATATCATAGTTTAACTGTAATACAGGTCACAATTTTAAAAATACATGATTATGCGTATTATACTAATTTATATTCAATGACAATATTTTTCCAACATTCACGTTCACTAATGTTCTTCCACCATCTAGAAACATTAGGACGTTTGTTCCATAACCAGCTTTAATAGTGTAAAAAGTAATAGGAACATGAAGAAGATCAGCTAAAGAAAATTCTCCAGTTAAATAATCTTTATTCTCCAATAATTTTTCATAAACATCTAAAACTTTATTTAGTTCTTCGCGAGCTTCGTTAACAATTTTAAAATCAGGTTCATTACCACGACTTTTCACACGTACTAATTGCATAATCAATTTGCTTAAAGGTTGAGTATAATAAGAAGTTTCTACTGAAATAAATTGTTCTACCAAAGCGGCTTTTTGTACATCAGAAGGAATAAGAACGGTGGAAGTCTTAGTCCCTTGATATTTATTTATCAAATAACGAGCTATTGCACAAGATTCGTAAATTTGGAATCCGTCATCGTTGGGAGAAGGAATTCTTCCGCTATTAAAAAAAAAAAGAAGGAAAGTTCAAATTAGTAGTAGTGACTCGTAATGTTCCTGTAATGCACATAACTTCAAAATAAAAAAATTTTATCTGTTACAAAGGATGTTTAGTAGCCAAATAATCTGGACTTTTAATTTCTTCGAGATTATTTGGTTGAGTGAATTCATAAGGTAATCCTAATTCTTTAAGAACATATATTACTATAAGACTGTAAGCAGATTCAGTGTGTCCGAAAACTCGAATAGTCATTTTTATGAGTTTTTTTTTTTTTACGAAAAAGAAAAAAGAAAATTTAATTGAATTTGAGATCTATTTGAGATCGTATATATAAAGAAATTTGATTCTTTAAATAAGATATAAATTCAGTTAAAGATTATTTTATCTTTTTTATGATTATTTTACCCTTGCTTTATCTAGAATTGGATAGTTTCAGTACAGATTTTGAAAACGTATTTCCATAAACAGTAAATCGGGGATGTCATTTATGTCTTATACAAGCTATAAATAATTATGTCTGTGTCAGTGTGAATTAAAAATTCACATGCTAAACAAATAAGTAGTTCATATATAATAAACAATGATGAAATGTGATGAATCTAAAACTTCCAAATTTATCAATAAATTACTTAATTATTTACGTGACATTAAGCGATAATGCGTGTAACAATAATTTTTGTGCTCAACTTGGAACAAGATTAAACGTTAGAATATCAAAAGCTTAGATAATACGTCGGTGATAGTTAATAACTATTAATGAACATCGAACCTTTATTATTTTTATACCAGATACGCTATTGCTTATAGCTTAAAGATACTATATAATATACATATGGCAAAATATTTTAAGAAAGATATGAAAGTAAGTTATGTTCACTGGCAAGATTTTTCCAACGTTCCTTTTCACTAATGTTTTTCCACCATCTAGAAACATTAGGATGTTTACTCCATAAATCACTATAACCAGCGTTAACAGCATAAAAAGTAATAGGAATATGAAGGATATCAGCTAAAGAAAATTCCCCGGTTAAATAATCTTTACCCTCCAATAATTTATCATAAACATCTAAAGTTTTAACAAGTTCTTCGCGAGCTTCGTTAACAATTTTAGGATCTGGTTCACCGCCTTGACGTTTCTTCATTATTACTTCCATAAATAATTTAAATAGAGGTTGAGTATAATAAGAGGCTTCTACTGAAATAAATTGTTCTACCAAAGCGGCTTTTTGTACATCGGAAGGAATAAGAACAGTAGAAGTTTTTGTTCCTTGATATTTATTTATCAAGTAACGAGCTATTGCACGAGTTTCGTAAATTTGGAATCCGTCATCGTTGAGAGAAGGACTTTTTCCGCTATTAAAAAAAAGGAAAGTTCTAATTAGCGACTTGTAATATTTGTAACGTACATAACTTTATTCTTTTTCACTTACAAAGGTTGCTTAGTAGCCAAATATTCCGGAGTTTTAAGGCCTTCGCCAGATATTTGAACGAATTCATAAGATAATCCTAATTCTTTAAGAACGTAGAATAATATAAGAGTAAAAGAAGATGCAGGGTGACCATAAAGTGTAATAGTCATTTTTACAAGACTTTTATTACGAGAAAAAAAAAGGAAAAAGAATTTATTATTATCAATTTTTTTTAAAAAAAATTATTTTTTTGAAATCGTATTTATAAGGATTCACAACATTATTATTATATATAGTTTTTTATTTATCCGGTCTCCATACTAACTAGCTATTCAAAAACTAACCGTGAAACAAGCCGACCGGCTAAACCTTTGAAAGAAATCTTATACACCTCCAAATCAAGTTATATATGTATAAATTACGAGTATTTTGAACTCGGATCTAAAATGTGGCGTTGTATACTAAAAAATCATACTAAAACAAAATAAGTAAGTGGTTCGTATAACATCCGCAGTAGTGAATGTGATGTTGGGTACTCAGAGAACTTTAGAACTTCATTTCGAATCGTAAAAAATTTCTTTAAAGGCAATCGAAATTCATCTTCTCTGATAGTATTGCCGGGTACTTCATTGTATGTACTATTCTAGTTGCGACATGACAATTAATAGAATAGTTACGCCTTATGACTTAATTAGTTGCGTCACGTTAACTACTTTATCCTCGGTAACAAATTTTGCCGACAGCTCGATTTATGCGTCGTTGGGATGGTTATTTATCAATAAGGTAAATCTTTAAAATATCGGATCGGTAAAAGTAGTGGATATCACTCGACATAATAAGTAACACTTAACAGTTATTCATAAAAATAAATTATATTTATTTGAAGAGAAATACAAATATATACTATATTGCTATTGCTTACACAGTATAATATACATAAATGTAAGAATAAATTATCAAAGTTATTTATTATGTATATTATTCTGCATTACTAAATTCGGTGGCAACTTCTTTCCAACATTCACGTTCGCTAATGTTCTTCCACCATCTAGAAACGTTAGGACGTTTATTCCATAAATCACCTTCACCAGCGTCAAAAGCAATAAAAGTAAGATGCATATGAAAAATATCAGCTAAAGAAAGCTCTCCAGTTAGATAATCTTTACCCTCCAATAATCTTTCGTAGACATCTAAAACTTTTCCAAATCCTTCACGAGCTTGGTCAACCATTTTAGGATCAGGTTCACTGCCTTGACGTTTCTTCACTACTACTTCCCTAAGTAATTTAATTAGAGGTTCATAATAATAAGACACTCCTACTGAAATAAACTGTTCTACCAAAGCGGCTTTTTGTACATCAGAAGGAATAAGAATGGTAGAAGTTTTTGTTCCTTGATATTTATTTACCAAGTAACGAGCTATTGCATGAGATTCGTAAATATGAAATCCGTTATCGTTGAGATAAGGAATTTTTCCACTATTAAAAAAAAAGGGGGGAAATATTAAATCAGAATTAATTTTTTTGTGACGGACAACTTCAAAGAAAGAAAAAAAATTTTTTTTTTTACTTACAAAGGATGTTTGGTTGCTAAATATTCTGGAGTTTTAAGGTCTTCATGTTTAGCTGGCTCAATGGATTCATAAGGTAATCCTAATTCTTTAAGGATGTAGTATACTAAAAGGGAGAAAGGAGATTTAGCGAATCCGTAAACTTGAATAGTCATTTTTATGAGCTTTTTTTTTAAGAAGTTAAATTAATTACTAATCTTTTAAAAAAAAAATTGACAAGTATTTTTGAGATCGTATTTATAAAGAAATTTGATACCAATTCAGTTAAAAAAAAAAAAATTTTTTTTTTTTGATTCATATTAAATTTATTTTACCCTCTGTTTGGATAGTTTAAAATGATGTCGGTACAGATTTGGAAACATATTTCCATAAACAGTAAATCGGGGAAGTCAATTATGTCTTATACCAAGCTATAAATAATTAGGTTATTGTGACGTCTCTTTAAACTCGGATTTTAATTCACATGCTAAACAAATAAGTAGTTCATATATAATAAACAATGATGAAATGTGATGAATCTAGAAACTTTAAAACTTCCAAATACAATTGCAATTTTCAGTATTGTATATTATTGCGAGTATACAAAAATCACATTTCAATGAATGAACTAGTTACGACGTAACGCTATAATTCTTAGACAAGATTAACGGCTCGTATAAAATTGATCAAAGTTTAGATAATACGTCGGTAACTATTAATGAACATCGAATCTTTATTATTTTTATACCAGATACGCCATTGCTTACACCTTAAAAATACTTTATAATATACTACATATGCCAAAATATTTTAAGAAATAAATGAAAGTAAGTTATGTTCACTGGCAAGATTTTTCCAAATTTCCTTTTCACTAATGTTCTTCCACCATCTAGAAACATTAGGATGTTTATTCCATAAATCACCATGGCCAGCGTTAACAGCATAAAAAGTAAGAGGAATATGAAGGATATCAGCTAAAGAAAATTCCCCAGTTAAATAATCTTTACCCTCCAATAATTTATCATAAACACCTAAAGTTTTATCAAGTTCTTCGCGAGCTTCGTTAACAAGTTTAGGATCTGGTTCACCGCCTTGACGTTTCTTCATTATTACTTGCGTAAGTAATTTAAGTAGAGGGTCAAAATAATAAGACATTTCTACTGAAATAAACTGTTCTACCAAAGCAGCTTTTTGTACATCAGAAGGAATAAGAACAACAGAATTTTTTGTTCCTTGATATTTATTTATCAAGTAACGAGCTTCATCGTTGAGAGAAGGACTTTTTCCGCTATTAAAAATAAAAAAGAAGGAAAGTTCAAATTAATGACTTGTAATATTTGTAACGTACATAACTTCAGAAAAAAAAAAAATTCTTTTTCACTTACAAAGGTTGCTTAGTAGCCAAATATTCTGGAGTTTTAATGTCTTCAGCAGATGTTTGAACGAATTCATAAGATAATCCTAATTCTTTAAGAACGTAAAATAATATAAGAGTGGTAGAAGATGCAGGGTGACCATAAAGTGTAATAGTCATTTTTACAAGATTTTTATTACAAGAAAAACAAAGGAAAAAGAATTTATTATCAAAAAAATTATTTTGATTGATGACTCGTATTTATAAGGAATTGCAACATTATTATTACGTAGTCTACCTTTTTTTTTAATTTGTTCTAAATTTATACTAATTAGCTATTCAAAAAACTAACCGTGAAACAAGTTGACCGACTAAACCTAAACCTTTGAAAGAAATCTTGTACATCTCCAAATCAAGTTATAAATAAATTACGAATGTTTTGAACTCGGATCTAAAATGTGGCGTTGTATACTAAAAAATCATACTAAAACAAAATAAGTAAGTAGTTCGTATAACATCCGCAGTAGTGAATGTGATGATGCTGAGTATCTCGTTGGGTACTCATAGAACTTTAGAACTTCATTTCGAATCGTAAAAAATTTCTTTAAAGGCAATCGAAATTCATCTTCTTTGATAGTAAATATAGACTTATCTAGTTAAGTAAATAAAAAATAAATTAC